>VZTX01005519.1:562690-673082 GCA_013400915.1 Pardalotus punctatus
TTTTTTTTTTTTTTTTTTTTTTTGTTTTTTTTTAGTCCTTCCTGGGATTTGTTTTCACTCCTCCTGAAAGCGCTTAGTTAACACTTGTTATTTCTTGATCTAGCTTTTAATGAAGTTTCATTACTTCACCTGAAAGGCCTTTTAAATACATTACTTGATGCATTGTAGTCTAAATTTCCACCCTCTAATTCAGTGAGTCATCAAGAGTATCGATTTAACAGCCTAGGGGCTTCTCACTTGTGAAAAAAATACTTGGAAGGGGTAAAGGGAATTTTATGTAGAGTGTGTTCCAAGTGACCGAGAAATGTTCACGTTGTCCCTTCAACTGCCTGGCTGTGTCACGGATCAGGGCTGCCCCGGGGGGACACTGAGAAGGGGTGTGGTGGGGGAAATTCCCCTCAAGTGTCTCTCAACTTCCCCTCTTCCCAGTTGTCTACCAAAGACTGATTTTTAACAGCGCTCCTTAGGCCCCAGAGGACACCAGGATGGGAGGGGAGCTGGGGGGGTGCACGGACATCGGGGTGGAGGGAGAAGAGGAGAAAAGAGAATGCATGGCACAGAAGCTGTTATAGGCTTTTTTTTTTTTTTTTCCCTTGTGAGCAGAGGAAGGGAGGATTTGGGATGTTTTTCTTGATGGTGGTTATTTATTTTGTTTTGCAGGGGTAATTTTTTTCTCTCTTTACAATTGCAGAGTAGTCTAATCATCCCCTAGTGAGCAAGTTACACTGGTCTGGATCCGGGAAGGAGATGTAGTCACACCTGCTGCAGCTGCTTTATGCTGATGTAAGGTCTTGTTTCCCATTGTCTAAAGCCTTGGCTTTGCCATTTTCCATAAAGTTTGCTTTGTGACTTTTAGGAACAGCCTCAAGTGTTCCTGAGAGCAAGCCTAAAGTAATTCCACAGTTTAAAAATTAGGGAGGCTCTCAAGTTACAGCTGCAACTTTTGGAAGTAAAAAGTGAAATATTTTCTTTTTGAGTGTCTCAAGAGACCTGAATTGGTGAACAATTCGTTTTCATAAGCAGATTTAAATTGCAAGTATGCTTGACATTGGCATCAACATACATCCTTGCCAGTTAATTCCTTTGCCTTATCTCTATTTAAGTGCATAAATGCAACATGTCCACCAAAAAACAGGTGAAACCACTTTAAAAATGGTCCAGAATACACATATAAAAGAATACTGGATACCCTCATTCAGTTTTGTTCATAAAGTTTTTACCTTTGGTAACATTTTAATTTAAATGCATTTGCTTTAGTTCACAAACGTTTAGTGAAAAACCCACACTCAAATAGAATGGGCAAACTTTTTAACATCATTGTCTATTAAATTACATAGTTCCTATGTAAATTCCAGTGTAAACAGTACTCCACTTTTTTAATGGAAATGCCCACATGATTATAGATTGTCTTCTGAAAACTTTTAGATAGAAAAATTTATATAAGTTTCTATACATCATAGTGAAGACTAGGCATGAAGAGAAATTTCATGTCCCCCACTTCCACTCTCAGTGTAACTTTCATAATATGGATAAATTATTTTCTCCTCTAATCAAACTATTTTTATGTTAAATAAAAGAATTCAAAGAGTCATCAATTTATTTAATATAACAAAATAAATTAAATAGTTACTCTCAGAGATATTTGGCACTTCTTTTTTAGATTACAGAAAATTGTTGACATTTTTAACAGGAAGGAAGATCTGGTTGGAACATCAGTCTTTTATGTTCGGTGGTTAGAGTCACTGCTGGAAGTACAGAAGAGTAACAAGATAATCCTGGGCCGGGAGGCAACAGTAAAGCTGGACTTGGCAAAACTGACTGAAGAGACTGAGCTGGAACAGAAGGTAACAAAAAGGCAGGGTTTGGCATAGCTGGGTGAAGGGAAACAGCAGAGGTAGCAGAGACATTGACATCCGTCCCAGGATAGCTGGATGTAGCCATATCTGGGTAACAATGATAGGGCAAAAATAAGCCTGAGAAAAGAGCTTCGATCCTGGCATCTTGAGTCTGGCGTTTGAACTTCATACGACGATTCTGAAACCAGGTTTTTATCTGAGGATAAGAAAAAAGACTCAAGAACCAAACCACGTGTCCCTTTTTCATGTAGTAATACATGCTGAAGGTAGACTTACATTCAAAGGAAGAGATCGAATTAACAGTACAGGTGTAGGGCTAATAACGTTTGTCTGTATTTAATGCAGAATAATTGTCTTGACATACTGAAGAATCAAACTGTGAACGTTCCATGACACCAAATACTCAGATTTGGACCAGGCCTGTAACTCAAGACAGGTGCAGTGGGGCTAAAAGGGCTGCGCAGGGGTAGCTCTGTTCAAAAATCCTGCAATGCATCTATCAAATAGATACGTAATGATAAGAAAGAATTAGCCTGAAAATTGAAATTCTGGACATTGTGGAAGTGCTTTTACTCCCAGTGAAGTTTCAGCTTTTGAACTGGCATCCACCGTTTTCCATCAGCATTCTGTCTCTGGAGGACTCGGAGCTGCGATGGACACAGCAGTGCCAGGTGAGGCAGGGCTGTCACTTTGTTCAAGCCCGTTTTCTGCCAGCGGGGCGAGGCTGCAGGAGCTGTCTCTGTCACTGTCACCCGCGGCCCCCGGTGACCGTGAGGCGCCCCCCAGCCCCCGGTGACCGTGCCCGCGATGCCGCGCTCACCTGGCTCTGGGAGAGGTTCAGCACTGCGGCCAAGCGCCGCTTCTCGCCGGCGCCGATGTAGCGCTGCTCGCGGAAGCTGCGCTCCAGCTCCTGCAGCTGCGCGGCCGAGAACTTGGTGCGGGAGCGCCCGGGCGCGGCGCCCACCGCCCCGGCTTCGTGCCCGGGGCTGCTGCGCTCCGCGGCCTCCCGCTGCCGGGCCGTGTCTGCGGGGACAGACGGGGGAGTTGAGGCGGGGACCCTTCCCCAGGCGGGCCCGGGTCCCGCGGGCGGGGGCTCAGCGGTGGCCGCGCCCCGCCCGCGGGGACCGAAAGCACCGCGGCCGCCGCTGTGCAGGGACATGCACCGGACACGGCCGGGACTCACCGGGCATCCCCTCCTGGGCTCCGCAGCGGCTGCTCTGGGCCAGCCACTCCACCGAGAAGGGGCCCTTCTCCATGTGCCCCAGCGCTGCCGGCCCTCACTGAAGCCGCCCCGGCCGCCGGGGCAAACATTTAAAGCTCCTTCCCCGGCGTGGTTTGAAAAGGCCCAAAGCATCAAATGAGGCGGGGGACAAAGGACCTCATTGAGAGGCGCTTTAATCTCCCCTTTCAGGTGATTGTTACATCCGCCTAATCTCTGAGCGCAGTGGTTTGCAGAACTCAAGGCTGCCTGACCTGGCGCCAAGTTCAGCGCAGAGTTGTCTCCTCACCACGTAGGTGCTGGGAATTGCATCACGGCCTGGGCTTTTCCACGCTGCCCGAGCTGCCCTCGGCCCCTGTGATTTTCAACCTTTATCTCCCGCTATGAAGGACAAGGATTCAGAAGGGATAACAAAGAAGGACAGGGAGAAGCCTCTTTTATGAGTCTTATACCCGAATTTTGAGCCCCTCTTGCCTGTTTGATGCAAGGCTTGAAAGAATCCCCTTGCCTATCTATCAGCAAAGGAAGTAGGGACGTGAGGCAGGAACAAGTAAGTCAGATAGAAATCATGAAGAAACACTGATGCATCTTGCCAATATGCCTGTGAGGAACTCAGTGCCCTTTATTAAGTCTGTGTGGATAGAGGTTGTTTGAGCTTGGAGTTACTTGGAAAGAGCAGGGTTAAATATTTTTCGGTGCTGTCCATGAGGCAGAGTGCTGCAGTCAGGATTCTCATCTTCCTCTGAAGTGTAAGGTACACTTGTTGACTTCAGTTTCTGTAGTATCAGAGATTTTAAGAAGTCTTCAGGGAGAGAATGGTTGAAACTAGAGAACAGCAGTATTAGCATAGCCATTTGTTAGGTCATTTTTGGAAATTAAGGTGGGAAGTTTTGAATAATTTGAGTTTATGCTTAGGAATTTATTTAAGAATAAGATTGAGCAAAGAGCAGGATATTGGACAGCCTAAGAAACACTGAGAACATTGCTTGTTCGCTTGAACTTATCTGTTCGTGTCTTAAAACACCATCTCCTTTCCCTGCAACCCAAGAAAGAAATGTGTGCATTTCAAAGTAAACAGTTCTGATGTTCTTATGAAGCAGATCAAAGAAGAGGAGTGTAAACTCTGTTCAGAGGCAGTCTGTTCAAGGATGATTCAGATAAGGGTGAGAAAAGAACCACTTTTACGGTCTGAAGTGGGCCTGGGATGGCACGGTCCTTATCCTCTGCAAACACGCGCTAACACATTTACAGGTTGTTTCAGCAAACAGCCAGCTCTGCTTGAGTTTATACAGTCAGAGATAATGAAGCAGCTTCCACGCGGAGCGGAACACGTTTGAGACAACATGCTAATTCTGAAACTTCAAAGAAATTCATGCCACCTTTTATGAAGGGTGATGTATTTACAGTGAGACGCCAAAAGTAAGATAATGCAACACTCCCAGGTCTCATTCTCCTTAAGTTTTCTATATTTTCTCAGGTAGGAATATTATTTTCTCCCATAAAATGCAACGGACTTTACATGCTCTTTTGTTAACTATGCTGAAGCGTGACACATGCAAGAAATTTTTACACTCTGATTTAGAAAATTCTTCATACATACATTCATCTGCTTTTATGAAGTCTTTTGTTCTTGTAGTAAAAAGAGAAAAACAGCTCTTGAATATCTACCTGGGCAGTCTGGTTTTCTTTTTGCTCTTTGTCTTTTAAATAAACATGACACTTCCAGTAGGTGACTACATATGCTTCGAGGTAAAGAAATGACTTTGCAGATCTGACAGTTATGTTTTACAGAAAAGCTCTTCTGACTAAGCTAACAGGGACAGTAGCTCCATTGTCTCCATGTGCTTCTGATTCCACCCACGGCAATTTGCAGCTCTTAAAAGCAGTTAAGATGCAAGTTGAGAGTTACAGCTTTTCTTTTCAGTAAAAACCAGTCCAAACCCAGCCCCCCTGCTCCCCCCTTAGTTTCCATAACGTTATGGGAAAAATTACTGGGAAATAATTCAGTGTTCAGGACCATTTTTCTGAAATGGACCATTACAAATAATGCATCATTATTTTTTAGTTAGCCTTTTTCCTAGTCCTAAAACCCTGCAAATTAATCCTGGAGAAAGTAGTTTGGTCTGGAAAAATGAGTAAGTACTAGACAATTTCTGAAGTGAATCACTGTAATTTTAGTGTTACAGGTAACATCTAACCATAAGGATTAGCAAGACATGATTCCTTTGTTATATTAGTGTTTCTAGTTGTTGATTATTATTGTGCTTGTTTTAATAGATGAACAAATGTCTTGAAACAACAAAGTTTTTGCCACTACGTTGTCAGTTTTTGTATCTGTTTTAGTGTTAAGGCAGCTTGTGGGCATTTTGTGGTTGTTTTATCCTTGATCATGTTATTATCTATGTTGGAATAATCGATTGCACAGTTTCATGAGAAAAGCCTCAATTTCAAAAGACACAGGAAGCTAATACAATATTTTATTTTTCTCTTAGGAAAGCAGTCTTTCAGATTCATGCTATGGTTTAGCTTTTGAGACTTCCTTCCTACCTTTTTCCTGTAGAAAACCATGTACAGATATAAGATGAAAGTGACTCCGGTGGCTGTTTTAGATACTGGCCCTCTCATTGTAAACAGAAGTAGATTATATAATGACTAAACTTTCCTGTGCTGGTATGTGACCAATAAAAAAAGATGTATGGTGTTCTGTTCTGTTAGAAAATCAATATGTGTTTTATTTTGGTTTTAATGGCTTTTGGTATTGTTAATGAGATTTTTTTTTTTCCCTGTGAGATATTTCTCTTATGTTTTCTTCAGCTGATATTTAAAATTTAGAGACATAAAATTTGTGGTGTGTTATGATTCGTGGGTTTGGGGGAGGTGGTGTCCTAATTAACAACAAATTTGATTTTTGCCATTTGTCATTTGACCTGCAATGTTAGAACTACACAGGAAGCTTAACACAACTAGAAGTGTCAGTGGCTATGAAGGTGATAAACACAAGCAAAAATATCCTTGAAATGAATTATTTAAAAAAAAATTGCTAATGTTCATGTTGAGAGTTGTCATGATTTACCTAAGATACAGATCATGGCTTGAGGCAAAACTCCCATTAAAAGGACTTTGATGGAGTGATTGGATCTCATAAGCGACCATCACATGAAAGCAATTACAAGTCAAAAGGTAATTGCCGTGTGTTTCTAGCTAGCAATTAACATTCATCAGAACCTCTGATGAAACATTTATCCCATTTTCCATTGATTATTAGCTCTTTTTATGATGATGATCAAAACTTTGAATGTCGATGGTAAGCTGTAAGTGATTGTAGTGGAGGTGTAACTGACCCACATTTTACTGCTGTGATTTAATGTCTTGAAGCTTTTCTTGACAGAGCCCTCGGTGAGAATACTTGGTGACACAGTTGCGCTTTCTGTTGTCTGTTTAAGTGTCTTGTTGCAATAACTTTATGAAGTGTCTGATAGTTGTTCATGTTTTTAGTCATTGCAGCAGTTGTGAAGATAATTTTCTGCAAAGCAACAATTATTATTCTGGTGTTGGTTTGAGCACAGAAAATATTAATGCATAGAAGCTGTAGGAGGATTTGTCAGTATGCTAGCAAGGAAAAACACTGGAGACAGGTTATTAAGATATTTTAGCAAATATTAAGGTCTTTTATCAGATAAAGACACTATATACTACATTAATTTCTATCTCATACAAAGGACATGCATATCTAAATGAAACACGTTGAGTAGTACTACCAGCTCTGCTGTTGGAAGGAATTGATTCACTCCTTCCGTCTTCTGGCCGTGCTTTTCCCCATATGATCTGAGTTTAGATGACCCTCTGATCCATCAGGGAGTCCATTTAGGTTTCAAAGCTAGCAGGAAACAGGGAAAAAAGAAAAGAAAATGGCTTTTTTTAACAGCCTGGAGATATACCCACTCTCTGAAAGGTTGGATGAACTCTTTAACTCGTGCAGAGTAATGCCTGAAGCGTGGAAGGAAAGAGGAAGAAACAGGAGGATTCATTTAGTAGTGAGTGGATTTGTTGCTTTATACAAGTAAATGCAGGTATCTCTACAGTCAGTGTGTCAGTGTAATTGCTCACTTTCTCCAGATGGAGAGACTAAAGTAGAGCAAGGTGAGAATTGATGTGCAGATGCAGATGTAACTCACTAGCAAATAAAAACTGATTTTTGAATACGACTTTTACTTTAAGGGCTTCCTTTTTGCCATCTTTTCTAGATGTTTGTCCCTTCACTTTGCCCTCTGCTCCTTGCTCCAGCGCTGCTCCAGCCGCGTGTCGCGGGGCCCCTGTGTCGCCGCCCGGTGTAGCCGGGCAGTGCTGGGGACAGGCGCGGTCACTGCGTTGGGCAGCGCCGCCCGCCGGGAAGTGCCGCAGGTCCCTGGGTCGGGAACTGCTTTTTTTCCCTTAAATTACATCATACGATAATGGAAAACAAAACAAAACCATTTTAATGCAAAATGATGCATATTTTTTAGAATTAAAGTTAAAATACTGCTGAATTTTAATTTAGCCCCCTTGACATAATTATAAGGCATGGAAAAAACAAAGGCAGGGAGATCTTGTTCAAAAAACATTGACCCATCTCTCAGAAAACCTGTCCCTGACAGAAAAAACAAGTTGTTTGATATGTCACTAGTCTTTCTTCATTGTAATACTTTTTTCTTTTATCTTTCCCTTCTTCACTTGATCTACAGCTTCCCGTATCTATAGCTGTGAGGTTTTGGTCTTGCAGAATGGAGTATGGGGAAAAAAGTAATAGTTTATTGAACTGAAAAGACTGAATTCAGATCACATTTTAAGGTATGTTTTATGAACTAGATTTCAGACTGCATGAATAATGTCAGTATGTTTTTACTTGTAAGCTCCTGGTAGTTTTTGTAATAGTTACAAAGAATACTATTTAAAATAAATAAATAAGTCCACAATGTGGATGTGTATCAAAACTGACTATCAATTATGGTAAAAGATAGGTTTTACTGACAGGAATAAGCATTGCAACCCCAAGTTCTGAAGGGGCTTGTACTACTGAAAGGGGTGGTTTGCAGAAAGGGAAAAGCACAGAAAAAAAACAACCCTAAAGGCCCAAAATTCTCCCATCCTAGCAAGAGATCTTGTCTTCCAATAAGCTCCGTAAACATCCAGTCCTTCCTTCATCTGTGCCTTCGCACGCCCCATCTCCGCGCCTCTCCCCGAGCTCCCTCCGGCGCCGGGCGGGGTCGGCAGGGGGAGCGCCGAGGGCGCGGGAGCGGCGCTGCTGCAGCGGCCGGGGCTCAGGGAAAGGTTTTGGGAGATGCTGAATCTCAAGGGGCCCTCTCTGGGGGCTGTGTGGAATCCAATTGTTCGCTCCGAGTGTGGAGAGATGGGAGAATTAGAGCTCATTAATTAAAGTGCGGTAGCATTTGTTTACTAGAGCAAGAAACCCTCAGGTTAGTCCCAAGTTGAGCTATTTGGGGTCAGGTATTGAGTCAGGCTTGTTATGTTTTCCTTCCTCCCTTTTTGCTCACATGCATGGTGTGTAAATTATCATTAAATTGCAGTTCTTTAGTGAAAAAAAAACCCATGAAGTTAGCAAATATACGTAGTTGGTTTGGTGGATTTTTTTCCTGTTGTTTGGTTCTGGTTTGCTTTTTATTTTTTTCAACCCAAAGCCAAGAATTTTTCTCTTTCCTCTTTCTGTCTTTGGTAAGAATTAGCTAAATATCAGAAAATCAGCCTGAATTGGTCCAAGATAATCAGGAAGAGGAGAAAGCTATGGACTGCTCCTTTTCAGCATCAGCGGACTGTTTAATCTGCTCCGTTTTTCATATAGGACTGCACCTGCCTTGTTCATATAAAGTAATGAAGCTGACTTATTGGCATCTTCAAAAAAAAAAAAAGGTTTAATGTGTATGCTGGAATAGCATTTCAATTTCAGTAATCAATGAATGTAAGGGTCCATAGTGTAGAATGTTGCTGCTGTGTTGGTTTTTGTTTCAAAACCCCTCTATTTGGATGTACAGACCACGGTTCCTTATTGCTTTTCCACTGTCGCTTATGGCAGTGCTGGCAGGTGGTGTCTAGAGATGAATTAAGTTTACAGGTGTTTGTGAGCCTTTGGAACAGGCAGAGATGAATATTTTTCTCTAGGACGAATCTGTCATGGCTATTTTGTGTTAGGCAAACTGAGTACAGGGGAAGTGTAAAAACATTTGTCCCACACTGCAATTCCAAAGGTGTTCCTAACTGTCCTTCCAGCTTAAGCAACTTCTGCTTCTCCTCTTTCACATTTTTTATTAGACTCATGCAGCTGTTTTTGTAGGTACAAAAGGAATCAGATCAGGGAAATAATTCCACTGGGAGGGGGGAAGCAGGATTTTTTGCCTGATACCTCTCCCTCCCTCCCTCCTTGGTTTGATTCTCTGATCTAGTTTAAAGCCCAGATAGCATGAAGAAAAAGTAGGAATAGGGAGTAATGGGAACTGCAGGATAATAGTCATGTAAAGCACAATGTTTCCAAACATGGGGGCATGTTTTCTGAAAAAAGACATCTTGTGTTCAGTTTTCCCCTTTTCCCAGCATTTGCATGATCAATGACAAACAGAATGAGCAGTAGGAGTATGTTTGTGCAAAGGAACTCTGTTAAATTTTTCATTTCACTGCCCATATAACTCAGCAGGTATACAAACTCTAATGCAGATGCTGGACAGTGCAATCTTTAATACTGATTTCCTTTGTATTGCAAAGGTCTTTGCATTTTTCCAGCCCTTCATTTTACACCATTGAGTATTTGCTATTCCATAATATGACACGTACCTCAGTATGTGATTTTCATCACATTTTTCTGCAAGTTCTTCTTAGCCAGATGTTTTCAGGAGGTGAAAAAATATATTTATGATTAAAACTCTAAACTTAAGTCTTACACAGTGGGATCATCCTGTCCTTACCTCCTAGGCTTATTACTCCCACTTAAAATTATTTTTTATGGCAATCTGAGTGTATCTTGCACTGTGCCACAAAAAGAAAAGGGGGAAAGGTGTCTCCACTCACACTTTAACCATGCCTTTTACTCTCATTTCAGCCTTGTTCAGGAAGGTGTTTAGGCATAGGGTTGTGGTTTGTATTTGAAAGCTTAAGCACAAAGAGGATAGAGGTGAAACCCCCTGTAAGTTGTCTGTGCTTCACTGTCCCGTCGTGGTCCCACCCCTCCTCCAGATTTGCTAGCTCTGGTCCCAGTACCTGTTTGGAGTTTTATCAGTGTTATGTCCTGTTGTTTTATCACTTTATATGTGCTTACAAAAATGGGTGTTTGAGAACCATGAGAGCTCTGTTATGGCTTGTGAAGTTTTTCCTTTAGCCATGAAAGGTGGGACCTGTGATATTAGCAGGGAGAACTAGATTTGCTCTCCTTAAGTAATTTTAAAAGCATTAAAAAACTTTAAAAAATTCAACAACCCCAAATCATATTAAAGAGGCGTTTGTTTATCCTTTCATGTTGTTCAGTTCAATCTTGCTGCTTGCTTTGCTACTACCATGTTTGTTATGGTTGATATTTGGTCTGCTATTTTTATAGATTTCACTCCTAACTGAAGCACTTTATTTCCTTCCGTTTTTGGTAATGGCTGAGATGATATTATTATTCCTATAAACTTTGAATTTAAACTGTGCATTCTGTGCTGTGAGGAGAAAAAAAAAATGATCATTTGTAGTCCTGTTGCATAGGGATCTGGGACTTCTTATAGGCTAAGTTTTACGAGAGGTGTACTAAAGGTAAAATATACACTTTTCTGGTGCAATTGCTTTCTAAATTTTATATCAATGTGAAATTTCTGTGAAATATGAGAAACTGTAAGTTATATGGAGAGGTTGTCTCTTGTTTATTTCTACTTTTATTTGTTTTGTGTGTCTTTTTTTCACCTTTTGTGCAGTAAGTCTGGAGGTTTCTTTTGATTTTAATGACTGTTAATAGATTTATTATTTTTTTATATTAAAAAAAAACCCTTACAAGCTCTCTTTATCACAAGCGTTAATATGAAGTCAGTGAACAAAGATATGGGTGTGGATGTAATTTTTTAATTGCCTTTTAATTTAAGAAAAAAGTGATATGTAAATAGAATAGTGCTCTGATAGTATTAGAGATAAATGAAAAGTAACTTCTAAAGTATTCATTTAATATTGAGTAGTGTAGCATAACAATAACCACCCACTAAAATGACTTGTAATGCACCTTGTTTTTCTCTTTCTGAGCCCACAGCTTTACACTTGTTAGAAAATGTGATGCAGTGTAACACAAACTTTTGATCTGTGACTGAAACATTAAGTCTTTATTTGACACGTTATGTACAGTTACATTCATAATAGCAGTATTTTTTTTCCCAGAATTGATGTGATACATTGCTATTCAGTGTAAATGCAAGTAATTGGACAGAAACATAAGAATTGTGTTTAATGAGTATTTTTGTACTAAATGAAATGAGCAAAGAGAGCTTCTACTTCCACCTCCAAGATACCTGAGGGTGAAAATAAGAAAGAAAAAAGATTAGCATGTTTTTAATTTGATTTACTAGTAACTGAGATTTACAGGAGAAGACTTTGCAATTGCACACATGCAGGAATCCTGTAAAAGGTACTTAGGATCTTAAAGGATAAAATTCTAGGAATAAATGATGCATTACAAACAACCCGCTTTGGTGGCATTTGTGTGACTGGGCTTTACACACCTGAGTCTGCATTAACTGGATTCAGTGAAGGCTGGTTCCAAGCACCTGTGAGAGAGGAAGAAAGAGTTGCATTTTTGGCAGTTTGTGTGACTGCATTTCCTTTATTTTCAATTGCAGGTTTATGAGAATAAGGACTATAGAAGTAACTTCTTAGCAATGCATGTGTTTTACACAGAACATTAGACCAAGTGATATATTTAATTACATAGTTGGAGAAATGCTAAAAATATTACTCTTGTAATAAACCAGGTTTTAAGAGGAAACCAACATTTAGCTGTTAGATCAGAGTAAATAGAGCCAGTACGTCTTGATGCAGGTTTTGAGGGTTAATTGTGAGTTTCATGAATTTACCTTCCATTTCTTCACACATCGGTTTCTCTAAACATTTCTAGAGCTGCCTTTGCAATGCTGCTTGAGCTGAGTGGTGAAGTACCTCAGCTGCCCCATTTTCCCATGCCCTATACCTCTTTAGAAGCAATTCTCAAAGAAGTATATGCATAGGAAAAAGGAACAACGAGCCAGATCATGATCCACTCCACTGTGGCAAGAGTAAACCTGGAATATAAATGTATGTATTAGGGAGAATAAAACCAGTTAATATTCTTTACACAGTACCATTTCTTTTGAACTATACGGCTGTTAAAAACTAGTGCAGACTAAAACGGAGGTTGAAGTAAGAGGTAACCAACATTAATGCATAGGATTCAGCAGAGACTCAAGAGTACTCAGTATGTTAAAAATTCATTGGTGCATATTTTTGAAATATGTACAAAAAATGTAGAGTTCTTAGAAAAAATGAAGTGCAGCTCTGTAGATTTGGCCTGAAAATTAATTACAAGTTAGTAACAATATCCCCTTTTCAGTATATTGCACAATATTTGAGGCTTTTATATTTATGACCTGAGAAAATACTTACTTGAATTACGGAGCAAATGCAGGAGAGAAAGAAAGAAAAAAGTCTATAAATTACAAAATATGGTAAAATCATCACTACAAGCAGCAGTAAGACTTACCTGGTTCACTGTCTGATGCTTGAAGTGCAGTAACTTCGTTTTCATGAGAATTTATACTTTGTTCAAGACCTTGAGGAAGTATGAACTATACAGTGTTACTGTTTTCTTAAGTGATAATTGCTTTGCCCCTTGCCAAGGTATTTGCTGCACCTGCACATTGGGTACACAAAAAGTGCTGCTGAAAACATGGGAAGCACCGCTCCTGTGTTGGGGGAGTGCAATAGACAACGGAACTGATAGGAATAATTAAAGTGATGTCTTGAAATGTGCGCTGAGAACGAAAATTTATCGTCTGTGTTTTCTTTCACATACGTCAATGGTGTTTGGAAAGTGTAAATCTGTGAGAGGACTTTTTGTTCTCAAAGACTGTGCTGTGTTTTCAGCCTAACCCACCCCCCTTTTCCCCAGCACACTATTTTGAGAATCTCTATCAATGTCCTTCACTTGCAAATACGACTTTGCTGGGCAGATAGCAAGGTCTGTGTACAAGGCTTTCCTCTGCTTATCCAGGCACCAGTGAGGCTCTGTGCTGGATGCCAAGGCTGGGAAACGTCTTTCACCATATTTAGTCCTATTTGCTAACAAATTCATTAACCATTTGCTTTCAAGTTGCTGTCTTTCTTTTAAGGACATTTATTACACTATAAAACCACATATCCTATGTAAAGATTTCTGGTTTATATATTAAAAGTCTGAAGAAATCAGCTAAAATTGTTTGGAAGTGGTTCAAATTAATTTAGAGAACTACAGTGTCACAAGCTATCACTACACTAATTGCTACATGCTGTTGTTTATTCGTAAGTTTGGACACTCCTGAAATTCATTGTGTGTTCTTTCAGTGTCAGAAGCTTTTAAAGTTTCTTTAATTTCCTAATTTCCCTTTTTTAATCTCAGGTTCAGTTTGTTCCTTTCTGTTCTAAGAAGCAGTCATTGCATTCTGATTTGTATACAGTACCTTGAATTAAAAAAATTCTGTTTTTTAGTTTAGGATGAATGTTTTCCTAGATTTTTACAAAGATACAATTGATTCTTTCAGTTTTTCTTCAGAGGGGTTCTGTGCTTCTGAAGCCATCCCAGGTGTGACCTGAAGCAAGTACTTTATGTTTTGTGATTTTTAATATGCAATGCTTACTTCAACTCTGCTGGGCTTTCTGTTTTCAATCAGAGAGTTATATCAACCTGGAAATAGAAAAACTAAACTGCACAAAACCAGAAAGTGTTCAGAGCTGTGAACGCTTTCTGTGAACACATTTCAACAGCTTTTCATATAATAGGTGTGCCAGGGGAGTTGTCAGTTTTGGTTTTGTTGTGTGGTGTTCTGAGAGGGGGAGAGAGACAGAGAGGGAGAGAGAGAGAGATAGAGAAGGTTGTTTGGTTTTTTGTTTGTTTGTTTGTTTTCCTGGGGAGCTGAACACTGAATTGCTGGATTGGCAGCTGGAATATAGATGCTGTTTAAACTCTAATCCTGAGCTCTAGGTAGTCCATCCATGCCATCAGATGGGGCATGAAGCTCTGGTTGAGGGCTCTGTCCACAGCAGCCCATAAGGAAATCTGGTGTGGGGTCTGAGGGCCCTGATAAGGGTCCTCACTGTGAGTAATAAGATTGCTCGCTTGGTGAAGGAGTGGTCTCTTGATTTTTGTGGTTTATATTTACTATTATTTATTTGTGGGTTTGGAAAGTACCTGCTACAGCCGATTTGTAATGTATCAATCTTCAGAACACAGTTAAAGCTGGTTTTGATTTAGATTACAGACTTAGACCTTTATTAAACTGTGTTTTATTTGGAAATATAAATAGGGCAGGCAACTTCAGTATTTTACAAAAAAAATTTAAAAGAACACACCAGTCAATCTTTTTGCCTTTGATGTTGAATACAGAGTGGTGACCTAATCCTTTTTAACCTCAAGGCATGTTTTCTGAAATATACTCCATTCAGGCACTCCTCTGAAAGCCACATAAATTTGGTAGCTAGTGAAAAATAAATAGCCTGAAATTTTAATGCATTCAAGAATTGATGTTTCCAATATTTTATGTGTTGTATGTGTAATTTAATACCATAAATATTTAACAACCACTTCCTATAAAAAGGCTCATGCAAGCTTTATGAAACTGATTTTGAACCATCACCAGAGAAGATAAAGCAAAGTTTCTTAAAAAAAACCAACTCAGGCTACTCCCCATCCTTCACCATCCCAGTGCTCTTGTTATTCATTTACTGATCACTGCTCTGGGGAAGAGAAAATGTTTGTCATTTTAAAACTGATATTTAAAATCTAGTGGTCTAAGTAAAGAACATTCTTGACCGTATGCAGCTGCCAATCTTTGTGCACTCAGTTTGAGCAGCCTCTTTCAAACGTTAAAAGCTATTCCAGACTGCTCCTCTAAAACTCTTGTAACCTGTCCCTCCATGAATGATTGTTGTAGATGCAGCCAGAAGGGAAAGCTAACTGGGCTGTGACACAGAGATGTGAGTGAAAGCTCGAGATTTATCTTCCGTCAGATGCATGATATATAATATTTGAATTGTAGCTTTGAAAGAGAATAGGTTGGAATGCAATTCATTGGACCTGTCTGGCAGCTTGGAAAAGTATGATTGGGCTGGAAGCATAAGTTTTCAGCAGGTTGAAAATATTGTAGCAGTTTGAGAGGCTGCTATTACAAGATACTCTTGACACTCAAACTAAGCTCAAATTTGTGGAATTGTATTTCCCAAAAAACTTTGGATATGACACAGTCAAGCCTTTTCTATGGAATTTCTTGCACATTTTCATTTATTATTTGTAGCATTTGTGATAAACTTTATAATGGAAAGCATAACTAAAAATTACTTAATACATATTTATATATAATGCTTTGGAAGTTTCATATAATAATGTTCTGCCCAGGTTCAGTTTATTTCATGGATGTAAAGTACTTCACCACTGCTTGGTTCCTAAAGTCCTAGATGTTTTTCTCAAAAGTAGGACCCCTGCAAGTTCATTTCAGGAAAATGTAGTGAATGCATAAAACCATCAGTGAGTGATCCTTGCAAAAAGTGTTCATTTGCACAAAATCCATTTGTAGAACATTATATAAGCAGAAGAGAATGAGTATTCTTGTTTGCAAATGCCAAGTCCTGATTTTGTAACAACATGCATTATTCTATTTTTTTTTTAAATGAAATTGCCTTAAATTGAAGAGGCATGAAATGTGAGCAGATAGTTGAAGCATAAATTATAAAAAGTATGCTACTGTCAGGAATGGTAATGGTCAAAGCTGTTAGAAAGAAGGCTTGCATATTTTGTCTGAAAGAATGAAGCTGGAAAATATCTTAACAGCTAAAAGAATACAAGATATAGTAGTTGGCCTTCAAAAGTGTTTTTTCTGGGATAAGTCATGTGAACAAAGTTGTTTGTATGCAAACTGCAGGAAGCAGCTTAGAAAATCAACTGGAATAAACACATATTCAGAGATCTAACTTGGTGTCCAGAGAAGTCAGCAAAAGATTCCCAGCAAAACAACACTGGAACCTCAAAATCTTTGGGGTATTTTTTCTGCTTTTGTTCTGAGGAATATATGAAATGCCAGTATTTTATACATCAAAGCTGAAACCCTGCTTAACTGTATAGATGCACAATATTCCATCACAACTAGTAGAATTACTTGTTTTTAAATGAAGATATTCAATCTGATTATATTTCTGTTCCTGTTGATATATATTAAACAATACAAGCTTGTCTTGAAACTACCCTAATAAGATTTTCCTACCCTTCAATTGCCTCTTGTTGTTCTTTTAAAGGAAGAAATGCTCCTATTTTCAATATTTGATTTGGGATCCATTTTCTTCTTACCCACAAGTGTGTCTTTTACCTTTTTATTTTCATTCAAAGTACTGTTTAGCTTTGTGTTTGTAGAGTGATCTACTGGTAGAACTTGAACATACACAGTTACACTTTTCACTTATGTGGTACAGAGTTGTCTTAAACTGCAGATCACTCTGGGCTATCAAAAATAATCAGTTTTGCATTTGCACATTAAGGCAGACTAAATTTGAGCCGTTTGTGGTGTGCTGATGCTCTCCACTCTCTCTTACAAGTGGTGGCTCTGAGCTAAAATGCGATGCTCCGTTATGCATCTGTGAAGTGATCCATCTCCAGCGTGTGACAGAGGCTGCAAGATGCCTTTGCACAGAGGCGTCTGCCCCACAGTACCAGCGAGGAAACAAGCTCAACAGCCAAGTAGCTGACAACTCCCTCCTGTCCTCAGCAGGACAAACAACTTGTTTCACAGTTCCCTGGAAAGCATTGTTGAGCTCACAGTAATATTATGACTATGGGGATAAGCTGCCCCAAGCCCTTTAATCTCTATCAGATATGTGGAGTGCAATGAACGCTCCACAAAATGGCTTTGCATTTCTGGCTTCTCATATCTGAGCTATGTCTTCCTGTATGACCTGAGTGGATCACTCCAGTTCATTCAGCACTGTAGTACACTCTAACATAATTTGCATTTTAACTCCCTGCAGGCTGACTGACTTTAAGAAAAAAAGTTGTGTTTCAAGCTGAGCACTGATAGGAGTATTCGAACAATTGCCACCTTCTTTTTCACTAGAAAGGAGTGTGTAGAGCAGTTTCTAAAATTCCTCTCAAATTGTCTGTGGTTGCAGGTGGCTTTGCTGTCTTCATTCTTTGTGCTTCATTAGTGCACTAATTGAAGTACCAATGCATTCAGTGTAATACTGGGAATGCAGCACGTTCAAAGATAAACCTCTTGGTCACCTTTGTGGAAATATAGAGGAAGATATTGATGGAAGGTATGCTAATTAAGGTAAATCCTTAACTGAGTCAGTTCTTAATCATTCTAAAGGTTCTATTTCTTGACATCTGCAGAGAAAATCTTACTAGAGCACCTGCCACTTCTTTGCTTTTCCCCCCGAGTCCAACCCACATGCCTCTGTTTCTTATTCTGTACTGATTCTGGCTTTTGGTGTTCCTCTTCATAGGCCAGTTCAACTCACTAGTCAGTTTTCAACAGGGGATTAATTAACAAAAAGGTAAAAAAAAAGTAGAAATAGATTCCCCATTTTCATAAAAGCAAGAAAGCAAGATTTGCTGGCCTGACTGCAGCACCATACGTTCAAAGTGTAAAAAGCCAAAATTGCTGGAATTTTTCTGTGCCTTGTCTGAGAACCCTGTTACTGCTGTGTGCCATTTTCACAGCCCAGGTTTTGTCTCTAATCCAACTTAAAATTGATCAAATTTTGTAAAAAGAACACATTTCAGATGTGGAAAAATATCTACACATCACTAAAATGTGAGGATTTCTTTCACCTGTAAATACGTGCATTGGCTCACAAGACTTCTGGCCCTTCAAGCATTTTCCTGGCTGACAGCAAATGGCAGTAGCACATCTGATCAACCTGTTAGTCTCAAGTGTAAAGTATCTCCTGCACCTGCTGTAGACACATCCCCAGCTGATGTGAATGAGAAAAGATTTGGGGGGTGAAATTATGTTGATTCACAGCAGCAGGCCCTAAAGTTTTTGTGCTGTTCATTGAACAAAAGTTCCTATTTTAGTATTTAGGAACTTGTTCAACTTTGAAAAATGTGCATTAATAAAAGAGATTTCTGCATATATAATACTGCTGATATGTCTAGTCTTTAGTTTAAATCTGAATCTATTAATTTTGTAAACAACTAAGCTGACTGTATCCAAAAGCTTCACAATCCCCAAATTAAACAACTTTATGTGTTTACACTTAAAAGAATAATCTTATTTCAGCAGAATTAGTAATGTGAGTCTTATTTCAGTAGAATTAGCAATGTGAGTGAGGAACACTCTTTGAAGGATATGATCTGTAAAGTAAAACTTTAACATTTATAGAGTTAATTTATATTTTAATGCTTGACATTGTGACCAAGAGATTTATATTTTTTCCCAACCTGTTATACAGCCACAGGAGCAAATACTTTTGATCAGGTTCGAGCAAATCCTCTTCAATTTTAATAACTCTGAAATAGAAATGGAGAAAATACAGCAGCTTGCTGACAATATTGTCATGGAAGGTATACAACATTCTCAGCAAGCTCACTAACAAGAAGCAATGTTTTTTCTACATCCTTTGAAGTATCAATATTACCTTTAGGAATATAACAGACAGACAAATTCAAACAGCGGCCTTGGCAAAATACGAAACTTCATTTAGCATGGGTACAAATTACTGATATCAAAGAAGCTGGGAAAGAAATTAGTGAGGAGACAGAATTATCTGCTTATCCTGCCAGAGGGAGTAACAGCAGAATTAACCTTGAAAATTGTTTGGAGAGCATTCTTGTGAAAACAGCATGACACAATGTTGAAGTTATGGATATGAAGAGGTCAACAGTTCTTAACTGATTGTGGGCAGTTACATTTTATTTACTGTTTTGAAGTAATGTTACAGCAGACCTGTTTGTTCTAAAATTTCTGAGTACAAATACAGTTTACTCATATTTTCTGTAGTCTGATAGAAAGATTTGTTCAAATATTGTTCTAAAAGCAAAGTTCCATTCAGGTGTCCAATTTGAACATGACAAAAATACAGTATCCCCATCTTAGTCAGACTTAAAATTTTTGCTTCAGGCTCAGTTTCAGATAGTCAGCAAAATAAAATAATTAAGTGGAGTAAGAGTAAAATTCATACTTTTCCCATATATTTGAAGACCTTTATTTCTACTGGTAGCTGAAACCTGCTGAAAAACTATCAAAACACATTCTGTTTATGATGATTAGAATTTATATTTCAGGACATGCGATTTTGCTAAGATAATATTTAGGTCATTAGGGCATACTAACTTGGACATATTTGCTGTAGAGTGCTTGCTAATATTCAGTGGTTGTGATAAACAGTCTTCTAGCCTGCTTTTTAAGAACACTGTTTTTTTAAAAATGTCTGTTCTTTCAGAAAGAATGTGCTCTAGGGCATAATTTTGGTGCTTTCATTATATATTTTCAGATCTTAGTTTAAATACAGTTATGCAATAATTTATATATACAGTATCACAGGATAATGGTTATACTAAAATAAGCCAGGAAGGATTAAATTTCTGCTTTCAAAATAGAACATTTTAACAGGTACTAGCTAAATTACATCCCAGAATTTCCTCAGTCATCAGTGACAACCTCTCTTCCCACACCTCTGGAGTGGATGGACAGCAGGATGGGGACTGTGGGAGAAAAGTATTCACCACTGCAGGTTAAGATCAGGTTCTTGACCACCTGAGGAATGAGATGCATCCCAGAGTCCTGGGGGAACTGGCTGATATAATTACCAATCCCCTCTCCGTGACATTTGAAAGGTTGGGGCAGTCAAGTGAAGTCCCAGGTGAGTGGAAAAGGGGAAACGTACTCATCTTTAAAAGGGGTAGAAAGGAAGATCCTGGGAGCTACTGGCCTGTCAGCCTTCCCTCTGTGCCTGGAAGGATCATGGAAGAGATGCTCCCAGAAGCTGTGCTAAGGCACATGGAGGACAGGGAGGTGATTTGGGACAGCCAGGACGGCTTCACCAAGGGCAAGTCCTGCTTGACCAGCCCAGGAGCCTTCTGTGATGGAGAAAGGCATCAGGGGGAAAGGGAAAGGCTACAGATGACATTTATCTGTATTTCTGTAAAGCCTTTGACACAGTGCCCCACAGCATCCTTCTCTCCAAGTTGGAGAGAGATGGATTTGATAACCGGACTGTTGGGTGGATGAGGAGTTGGCTGGACAGTCATGTCCAGAGGGCAGTGGTCAATGTCTCGGCCTCCCAGCGGACATCAGTAACAAGTGCTGCTCCTCTAGGGTCTGTAATGGGACCAGGGCTAATTAATATCTTCATTAATGACACAGATGAAGGGATCAAGTGCACCCTCAGCAAATTTGCAGAAGACACCAAGCTGAGTGGTGCAGTTGACACTCCTGAAGGGCAGGATGCCATCCACAGGGACCTGAACAGGCTCGAGAAGTGGGACCATGGGAATGTCGTGGGGTTTAATAAGACCAACTGCAAGGTGCTGCACCTGGGTTGGAACAAACCCCTGCAACAATCCAGGCTGGGGATGAGCAGATCGAGAGCTCTGTTAAAGTTAAAAAAGGGGAATTATTATTAATATTATTAATAACTCCATGAAAGTAAATGCATGTTATAAAGATTTTATCTTTCTTGATGCTCTGAGATACATATTCTGTCCCTTTGTATCAGCATGACTCCTACAGGGGCATGAGGTCCAAAATTTACTTTATTTAGGCTTTCAAGGTTTGGTTTGCTGAAGAATTACAAAAATTATATTCCTATTTAAATATTTTCCTCACTTAACGAGAGAGTAATATGACAACTTTCCCTTTTGACAAGACAGGAAGCTGGTTTTATACATGTGTATATTTGATGACTTTATACAGGTTATGTGAAAGAAAGTTATGTACTATGGACAGATGGAAATGGATGGACATCAGGAAAAGGTTAGGGCTCTCTTGAAGGAAAACATATATTTCTAGTCGATCTAAAGAGGCCAAGATTTTTCTACAGGTGTCCAAATAGATTTGTTCAACTCTGATTTTACTATTTTTCATGCACCTGAAACAAAAGTTCTCCTGATACTTCTGTAGCCATACAGACAATTTCAAATTTTGCTTTAAGTGACTCACTTGAGTACTACTAGGTAATGGCTCATCTGTCCCAAAAAATTCATGCAGTGCAGGATTGTACAATGGTCTATTCTTCTGTCATTAGCTGAATTGCATTAAACTTCTATGCTTTTGTAGCAGAACCCTGAGCTCCTAAAACAAAGAAATAAAACAAGAAAACTGTTTCAGTTTGTCAACAAATGTAATCCATGTCTAGCAGTATCTCTAGCTGAGACTATGTCTAAGCAGCCTCTGTACCATCTGCAACAACTTTATTTTGAGAGAGACTGATAAAGAGCAAAAAGAAAAATATTTTCCTTTTGTGCAGTGAGCACTCTTTAAAAGTGGTTTCAAATCTTAACTCTTTATGCCAGGTTCTGAAGTACATTGGGTAATGCAAGTGTGTCATAAACATATCAGAAAAACACTGAACACTGTTTTGGCTAGTAAAACTAAGACAGAGTGACTATTAAAAATGGTCTCCTGAATATAAGATTTTTTTTTTTCAGTCTATGCAAGGTTTAAAGGCCTTTCAATATTTTATATCTTCCTTACTTTAAAAAAAAATTTTGTGTATGTTTTCACCAAATTTACTTTGAAAATGGTTTATTCACAGAAAATTAGATTTCTTTTTTTAGTATATGTCTGTCTATCTATCTATCTATCTTTAAAAATACTCCAATAAAATCAAGATTGTCAAAATGTATATAAACCAGGACTTTGATAACCCTGTCCTTCTCTTAGTGGTGAAAAGTTTTCCTTTTTGTCAGAAAGGACTTAGTACATGGAAAGTATTCTCATAAGGAATCTAAAAAGCTATTTATTTTATGCCCTTACTTCCTGGCACTTGCAAAACGCTTATCAAATCAGGGTCTGAAATCGGGTGTAATGCTCAAAAATTACCAGAATTAATGCCTAAAAATTGCTCATTTAAATTGGAATATCAACATTTTCATTTTCAAATCTATAGCCAGAAAATGCATGTTACTAAACAAGGTAGTGAATAGATTTGTATCTTCTTGTTAAAATGAATTTTTCGTGCAGATGTTAAGCCTTAAGAAAAAACCCTCTCGGGATTAATCTGCATTTCTCCCTCATTTAAGAGCTGGCTTCATACAGTTTTGTCTTCCCTATTGTGACTACATTAAAAAGTGTTCTGAGACTTATAAAGTATGATTTTTGTTTTGAAGAAAATATTGTAAATGAGCTGGAATTCATGGAACTGGGGGCTTTAGAACAGAACAAGAAGCTTTAGAAGGTTTAATACAAGGTGATCACTTAACAGGCTCTTACATTTTACCTCATTACCTCTGCTGCTGAGCCTATTAATTTTGTTTTACTGTGGTTTGTCTTTCAAAAGATTACTTCATTTTGACTGAAACGTCAAAAGATGGGACCCTTCTTTTTCTTGGTAATCCTTTTCCCCTCTCCCCCACCATGATTAATCACCTTGCACTTCTTTTTCTACTTCTAATTGTTGGTTTTGGTTAGGCTACTCCTTAGGAATGAGGTAATTCTCTATTATCTAGTATTTTCTCCCCATGAAGATACTTTGTATAACTCTGTGAGACTGAACCCAAACAGCTCTGCTGCAGCTGGGCTTCAGCAAAAACACGTGAAACCCTGTTGATCTCTGGTAGCTGCAAAGTTGAAATGCAAACCACCATCAATATTTACTTTCAAACTTTTCATTATAAAACTTGTTTTTGGCTTTTCACAGTAGATTGCTTTTCATTGAAAACACAAGGATTTCAGTATTTTATCCTATTTCCATAATCAGAAGTTCGATTTTCTATTTCTGACAGTTGTCTTATGTAATGTATTTTATAATAGAAATGAAATTATGAGCTCAGAAAAGATTAAGGTATTGATTCTGAATATTCATTTCTTGTAACTACTGTCCAGGAGGGTTAAATGGATGCTTTTGGAAGATGATGATAATATATAGCTCTTTTTAAACAGTTATTTAGATAGGAACTTAAATAAGTATAGATAGAATATTCTCTGAGTGCTTTGGTCTTGATTTTAATTTGGGCCTTAACCTGGTTTCCAGCGTTGAGAAGGAGTGTTTGCCTGTAGTTAAATACAAAGGCAGTGATCTCATCATTCAGGAGTGTTCTAAGGTTTTGATCCTGACAGTTTATTTTGAACACTTTTTTCGGATGCAGTCTGCCTGGTGACCTTGCTCAGTGAAATAATTATGACCTGCTATTTTCAGCCTTGTTTTATTTAGATGTACAGCCACCTGAATCTTAAAACGGCTTTTATGGATGTTAGCTGAATTAGCAGCTGTCCAGAATTTCTCAATGTCTTAGTTCACCTCTCACAAAGAAATAGTAGATCAGAGAGGAAAAAAAAGCAAGGAAAAAACCCCCGCTTTTTGTGTGATTTTGCTCTGAGGAATACAGGCAAGGAAGTGATCAGTATTTCAAAGAGCATTTATAGGGGGATGCTTCTCTTCTTGTATCCTTATGGCCACTATAGGAGAGGAGGAAGTTGCACTGCTGAATTTACATCAACTGTTTAATTTATTTTGCTTTTTTCAGAAATTGGACTTTAGAACCTTTTTTACACCAAAATTTTCATAGTCCTTTATTGTTTTTGCAGCGCAGTAGTGCCTGACTGTACAAAGGAAATAGTTTCATCATCCTGCTCCATGACAGGTTTGCATTAACATCGGAGCGGGCTGCACAGGGAACTTGGACTGACAGAAAATGTCCTTGGACATTTTTCAATAACTAAAGGGATAAAACTCCAGGCAATTTCATCTGACCTCAAATCTGACCTGCTCTGAGTAGAACGACCTGGTTATATCTGTTCCACCTGGACGCTGATCTTTGTGGGAGTGGGCTTGATCCATTTTATGTGACAGGGCTGTAACACTGAACTATGTCTGGAGGAGTAAAAGGGTCCATCTCGAGCTTTTCCCACCACAGTGATCCCAGCAGGATTTGCCAAATCATTTCCAACAGAGCAGTGAGAACCTGTAAGGGTTTGGAGGAGAGTGAGTTATGAATTGACCCTGAGATTGTCTCTGCAGAGCTCTCGTGTTTGGCCTGGTTCAAAACCTGATTGCTGCATGGCCTCAGCTTTGTAGCTGAACAAACTGCAGCTCCAATGTTGCAAGGTCCAAACTTTTTCCCAAATGAAAAATTTAATAAACTGGAAAAAAGGAGAAAGAAAAAAAAACCAAAAAACATTACTTTCCCCGTCTTTTGATTTTGAGCAGTTTATTTCCAAACAGGAACAAAACTGGCAGCATTTAATCCCTTTTCTTTCTGCAGTTGTTATGTTGGTGTTTGCTTTAATAAATCATATTTATATCTACAAAAAATAATTCCATATACCTTGTGTTACTACTTTTTTAATAAGAAGATACATAGCCAACTGTCATAAGATAAAGTATTTGTTGTGTTTTTAATTCATTTTTATGAGATATTATAAAAATTGTGATTGTAGTGTGTATGTTATTGCTGAATTTTATAATTTCATATGTTGTTATTTTATGCTTTCTGGCATATTTTCTTTGAAGGGGTATAGTTATAACAGATTTACCTTTATTACAGCAAATAATGGATCAGCTAAATGAGATTATACTATTTTTAAACTTGACATTTAGCTCAGTCTTGGTTTTTCAATTAATCACAATATGGTAATCTTTTTCAGCTAAGTTTCCTCAATTATCATTAGAATGAAATAATTTTACATGCTGCTGAAGTCTACTATTGAAAAATTCAAGCTGTGAACCTCAGATAATTTCCCAGTTGCAGGAAAGGTTAGGAGTTGGGTGGGCTAGTATTCCCCACTTACCTTCCAGTTGTCCTTCTACCAAATAATGGCCCAGTTCTATCTTCCAGCTGCTCTGTTCTGTTATTCTGTCCACAAATGAAGACAGAAATGGAATGAAAAGTGAGAATACTGAGGGGAAACCAGGTTTTTCTAATTCTGAGGGAGGCTGCAATTTAGTGGCAAAATAAACCAGAGTGATTGACTGGCCTGGCTTCTTGAAGTGCTTTGATGAAACACTTCTGTCACTTTACCAGGTCACATTCAGCATGGCTTATTTGACTATTTTTTTAGCAATGTAACCCAGTAAAGTGTGTTAGAGACAATGAACAAATTAATGTCATTTAATCTAATTTATTCGTGATAGTACCCTGTTTAAACAAGCACCAGAACTGAGACATAGCAGGGTGCAACACGGTGCAGATGACTTGGGGATGGAGGGTTCGGAAGCACAGTTTGAGGATAAAGTTGCAGTGAGGACTGATGAAATCTGATCCTTGTTCTTGTAGAGCAGGGAAATGACTCCTCAGCCGGGCCCAGCTCTGTGATTCCCCTTCTCCCACACACCAGCTCCAGCGCTCCCTTGGTCGTGGGATAAATTGTTACAAGTATTTAAATTATAGACAAGCTATTCACTTTTCTTTCTTTATAGAGTTCATTTTCTTCACTTTAAACAACTTGAATTGACTCAATTCAGGGCATGACGTGTGGGAGAGCCAGGATGGGAAAGGAGAAAGAGCAGTGTTTAGAGTCCGGAGGAGGAGGAAGGAGGAAGATCCCCCCCTTTTGGTCATGGTGAATTCACATGTTCATTTCAAGACCTAACATCAAACTTAATTCCATGTTATTTTTTTGCAACAGCCCAACAGCTGTTTTCAGAAAAAAAGGTTTGTTATTTATTATCTTTATTTCATTTCAAGGGGAAATGCTGAGTGCCTATATTCCCTGGACTAGCTCTGGGTAACACCCTGATTTAAAAGCACCTGTCTGATCCATTTCCCTGGCTCTGACAAGTTACAGAATTCTCTGTATGAGCATGGTTTCTGCTTTCTATCCCAACTTGCCTTTCTGACTCTGGCAGATATCTCCTTAAAAAGATAATTTGTAATGTATGCTTTTCCATCACTTGTAGTCATCTCTTTCACTAGATATGCTGTGACTCATAAAACAGTGTAAAATAGAATTGTTTGTAGTCCATCAGTTTAGTTAGTCTGACAATGATCCATGAATGCAAGAAGTCATAAATTTTCTAAACAGTATAATCTGTGTATTTAATTAACAAAGCTAAGACACTTCTGGTTTCAGAAGCAGCATTTTCTTTTCTTCTACTCAAGTGGTTAGAAATGCATGTTTTGAGTATCTGACTGTAGTATGGTAGAGTGTATATTTATTGCTAGTACCTAAATCTGAAAAGATTCCAGGAAAAATGAAAATTCACTGTACAGAATACACTGTCTTGCATTTTCTTTTTTCCAATTTGCACAGTTAATTATCAAAGGTATATTTGCCTGTTTGTATTGTTACAATGAAATTTATCCGGGTATAAAAATGCTGAAAATCTAAGAATTAAGCCTTTTAGAATTTTGGAGATTATTTTAATTAAGTTATTTAGAATTGAGGTTGCTGCTACCTGTGACAATAGGATTACCTTTGTGCTAAATTATCCAGTTTTATTTTGTACAGAGAGTTAAGTCCAAAATCAGAATTAAACACACATATTTGTTTCAACATTGAGAACTGAAGAATACAGGAAGACATTTGGTATTTGGAAATATTAAAACAGAATATTCATCAGATCACTGTGATAATAAAAGTCAAAGTGTTTTGACTTCACTTATCAATTGCGGTTCAATTATCAATTAAAACCAAATTTGAATATGGTTGATGCGATAATGTCAGGTGTCAGATTTTGTCATTAGTATCCTTCTGTTCGATGGGCAACCTGATTTAAACTCGGAATCACTATGAATTGGCTGACAATGCAGGTAAGTGAGATAATCTGACTAAAAAAATTAATTAAATACGCATAGCTACAGAAAATCACTAGGTAATTTGCTACATAGGAATTAAAACCAGATGATTTTAAACTCCGTATTTTCATATGAATTAAGCTGTCAATTTGAGCTTCAGTGAATTCTATAGAAAGATTAACCTTGATTTAAAGACCTGAAATCACAGACAAATAATAAATGTTTCTAATGAGAAATTTACTTTCACAGTTAAGATTGTGTGCCTTATTCGCATTTGATCTTCAGCCTCCGGTAATATCCAAGGAGTCAGGTAGGTAAGTAGGAGATCTGGGAAGTGATTACTTTTCAAACAAGATGGGACAATTTCTGGTTGTTGAAAACAGGAAAAGATTAGCTCTTCTTACTTGACCCTAATTATTTCCATAACTTATAATCATATAAATAGTTGTTAATCATTCATTAACAACCATTGCAGCAATAAATAATATGGCCATTTCAAGGGAAATTTGCCAGACATTGAATACTTTATAAACTCTTATGGCCCTGAAAATTTTCTTCTTGGGCAAGTATCTGGATCTTCAAGTGAATTCTTATAGGGAAGACAGAAAAAAATTTCAAAACTGAATATGTATAAAATTGCATGCCTGCATGGGGCATTACATTAGTAAGTAAATGAAGCATAGATTTTTGCAATATGTCCTGCACATTTCCAAACACATTTGATGAAATATAAAGTCTAAATGGATAGTTTTGAGTATTGTAAACTGTATCACTAGATGGCAGTAATAGCCAAGTGAAATGAAACAACCCTGTAAAGAGTTTCAAGGTTTTATTTTGAATTAAATATCTTAATATCAACTCTAGATATAAATGCTTGGCATGGTCCTACGTCCAAACCCAGGCCAGACATAAATTATGATAATTTTTAGGTCTGTTAACAGGATATAAGATACTACAAAAGGCCATTTTCAATGCTTTTTAGAGCTTGGGAGGTCCTAATAGAGTCTTCAAACTGTTCTATTTGGTTGATGTTTGAAAAAACACAACAGCAGAAATACCCAGGTGCCCAATGCCCAAAGAGGTTGTTTCTGAGGTATTAACACTCAGAGCCTAAAAGACAGCAAATTAACAAGAGAATATTAATTATTATAAGCAGGAGGCAGGTGGAATTCCAGAACCTTACTGGGAGAGAAGCAAATCGAAACGTCTGAAATAGTGCCCATTTGTATGATTTTGAAATTATTTTAGCTGTTCTCAGACAGCCAAGAAGACACTGAATTTAAACCAACATCCTGATTAGTAAGGAATTTTTAATTGCATCACCTACCGGCTGGAGAATTTATAAAGCAAATGCTTGATTTCCAGTCTCCCATAGAACAGATCCTCTGTGTGCTCAGTCACACACAATATCTCAGGTTTTGTATTTTTCACAATGAACCAAAACGGACATAGCACCCTTTCTTCCCAGGTTCTATGCACAGTATCTCTGTGTGTGAGAGATTAAATAATATTACCATTATCCTTTCCACAGGTACTTTAATAGCAGTGAAGATTCGATAAGGCTTAGCCTGGGCCTTTCTTGCTGGTGTCTGAACAGTGCATTCTGCCCCAAGCAGCGTTTTGAGAGGAATCAACCAGCCTGAGCACAGGTAGTGAGGACAGCCCTTGAATTTCAGAGAGCAGCTGTTGTGCTGCCTCCAAAAATGAGGCACCAGGAGCTGGTAAGTAAGAGCTGTTAGAGCAGCCAAGCAGGACAGGGCTCAGGTTCAGTCCCAAGCAAACCTGGAGTCAACAAAAACAAATTCTGGGCTTTCCCCTGGGTTTTCTGTTAACAACATACGGAGCCGAGACTGACTTTTTTCCCTTCTCCCCCATGCAACCTTAAAAAAAAGTCAGATATATATACACTAGATAGTTCTGCAGGAAAGTGTCATACTGACATTAAACTAATTTCTGATTGTTCTACTGTTTCACTTTCTTTGAATAAATTTAGTGGGAGGATGCAAATACTGTTTATAATTACATTCATCAGTTTAGTTGTTCTCATTCTGCGAATAGTGTAATCAAACCAGATAGATCTTTTGTATTTAGTGTCCATATTTAAAGATCATTATGGACATTAAAGTCAAAGAACATATGCTTCCTGACATATAAAGGAATAAGTTTATTTAGACCATCTGACTATCTATCCTATTCAAATATTGCAATATTTATTTACTCAAAAGACAATTTAATTGGATTTTGCTCCAAAACATGTTTTACATTAATGCTACAGTGTGCAAAGTTTTTCTGCTTATTGTAGGATCTTTGGAACATTAAGCTAATTTTAAAAAAATACTTGTATTGTTAGATCTCTGCTTCATGTACATCTCCAGATCCAAACTGAGCTTCTTGAGAAGAGCTGAACTCAGCCAAAGAGGCTGCTTCCATAATGACCTTAACAAAACTGAAAGTGCAGCACAATGAGCTATTGTGGAGTGGACTTTTAATAGCAGGAAGGCATTCTGCCAAGTTTAGGTAAGGAGGCTCTACACAGATATTTCTCCCCTCCCCCTACAAAAACCAGTATGTAATTACCAGCACTGAATCTAGCGGCAGGAAGTAACATTTCAGTTTCAAAATGCAACTTGATTAGACTTTTAGTCTTAAAATTAAAGCTGTGAGAGCCCAGGAAGAACTGCCAACTCAGCAAACTCCTGGTTTGTTTCCTTGAAATAGGGCTTCTGCTATCATTATGCTGAACTTAATTAAAACAACGAAAAAATAGGACAAATTTATGTTATCTTGAGGTCCCTATAAATTAAAACAGCAAGAGATAAGTGAGAAAAAAAACAGACAAGAGGGAAAGGATCATTTGCTTTTGATATTTAAAATGTATAAATAAAACTCCTTTTACACAAGAAACTGGATGTCTGAGCCCCAGAACCTGAACAATTATGATTTGCATTGACACTGCAATTTACTTTGAGGAAAGGGATGATTTTGTTCACATTTAAACATTCCAAAGGTAAAATACTATAAACTTGCCATGCATCTGTCAGCAGAGGGTCTTAAATTATTTTGCTTTTTACCATGACCTCGGTTGTAAATTTTGAGGTTTCTACTTAAAGACGAACAGGCTGTTTAATGTCTACCCTAATTTGAGTTATACATACCACTATCTCTTCTTTCCTACAACAAGGATATGAAGAGTTTGGCATTTTTTATTCAATTGTTGAATTCCCCACTGGCATAGAACTCATACTGTAAACAAAAATTAGTGAGATGAAACCAGTTTGCACTACCTCTTATGTGGAAATTTTTAGTCTAGGTGTGTATTAGTTCCAGAGAAGCCATTGAAAGGATTATGTAATGGCATAATTTTGTGAATATTTTCACTGTCAGCTCTGCATGAGTGGTTCTAGTCCCTGACCTATTCCTATGATTAATTTGTGCCCACCTGAAATGGACAGTGTATGTACTGTTGGTGTACACTGTCCAGAGAGGAGGAAGTATCTTTTGTAATAGCCTTTGTTATCTTTGTTCTAGAGGTTACTTATATACTGTATTAATTAGAAAAATTAAAAGCTATTATTTTTCTCTAAACACTGACTCTTTAAACTAAAGTAATAGGCAAAACCAATATCTAGCATATAGTCAAAATGTTGAGATTTTACTCTTTACAATCATTGATTACAGCAGGGTTTTTTTGCATTACTCAAAGACCAAAAATCTCAAAGGGATGAGTTTCAGGGTTCAAAAGACATGGGCTATGTAAGATCAGCTGTGTGCTGAACTTTAGGGTAGAAAATTCACTATTTCCTTCAGAGGAGTTTTCTGGATACAGTCATACCTTTTACAGTCATATAAAAGACAAACTAAAAATACAAATTAAGAAAAATGGCCATTCAATATATAAGTTTCATTTGCAGTAAAATCAGACTGTTTGGTCTTTTTGGCTTGGTCCTGTCTCAGGACATGCATTTTGTGACAAATTATGGGGAAGTAGCAAAGAGTCTAAAATCTCCCCATCCATTGCCACCCAGCTGCAACAATTCATAGGCAAATGTAAACAATATATTAATTGTAATCTTCGCATTTAAATTCCTTTTTCCTCCCCAGTCATTTCTGGTATGTGTTCCACCAATTAATTCTTGCTTATATTTTGGTCCAAACCAGAGAAGCCAGCCTAGAAGCCTGGGCTCCCCACTCTCACATAAATTCAGCTGTTGTTGGCAGGTGTTGACACGGCACAGGGCAGTGCCATGGACTCTCTCAGATCTCAGAAAAGATTTAGAAGATCAGCGTTCTCAGCTGAGTTGCTTTGCTGACAAAGCAGAGTAAGTTGCTCAAGGCAGAACAATGCAGTAATCCATCCCTATCGTGTTTGACACCTGATTGAGCATGGATATATCAGGACAATCTTACATTCTTCCATGTAAAATGACTCTCCTGATGTGGAAAAAACAACAGACATTTTTCAGGTTATTGTGCCATGAATGAGTGAGATCCTGGCCACAAAGAAATCAATACCAAAAATCCTGGAGGTCCTTTCTCTCAGGGTGCTGCCGCGAGATGCCAGATTCTTTTTGTTAGTGAGAAAGAACAAAGTGATGTTGAGTGGATACTGCTGGAACTGGAAATAGAGTCAAAGGCAGGGAAGCACAAAGGAAATTAATGCTTGGGTGTTACAGTCCTGGAAACTGCTGTGTTCCTGCATTGAAACTTCTGAGTTTAGCCACTCAAATTAGGTGCCTCATATCAAAGCATATAATAACTCCTGTTAGTGTGGACACTGAAAATTAATTTTACATCTGTTTAGCTTTTTCCTGGCCTGATGATTACACACCCCAGCTATTTCTTATCTATTTTGTTTCTTTACACTGCCTTCTGGACTACATAAAATGTTCTTTCTCTTTATGGAAAGACCTTCACTTTTTTCTGAGGCTGAAATGTCTCTAAATCAATCCAGCTGAAGGTCAGCCTCTAAGCTCTAGTTCAGCATCCTACAGGCTCTTCCTTCCAGCTTTTAAGTTTGCTGTCAAATCCTTTATCACCCTGTTACCTTGGAACCTGCCTGCTGGGGCTCGTACTGTTCCTGCAGCAATTTTGCATGACAACTCTTTTTCCCAGGGACTTTGTAATTTCTTTTGGTACTTTTAGTAAGGCCAAAAATATTGAGAATCCTTGTGCCAATTTAGTCTTCCCAGGAGAAAGCTTTATTCCCTACAAATTCTGGTGACTGGCTGTTCCTGCAACTCAGATTTCTTTTTGCTTTTGTCTTAATTTGTGGTTGGTGTAGCTCATTTTCCTGTCCTAGACTGCAGAAAGAAACCATTACACACTTGATGCCAACCTCCTACACTGTCTGTCACTTCACTGAGGAAATTAGGATGGACAGAACATAAGTCACGAGGAAAATAAAAAAAGTTGAAACTTGCAAGTGGGAGAGGCTATGAGTTTGACCTGAGCTGAGCCTGAGCAGGGGGGAAAAATTATATTTCTGTAAGTGTTTGTTTAATTATATTTCCTTTCCCCCAATACCTGAATCAGTCACTGTAAGTTTGCGTTAACTGGCAATAAGTTAAACTAAGTTAAAATAAATTCCCTGATTATTAAGACTGGTTTGCCCATGACAATATTTAATTTCTTCAGATCTTGAGTCAAATTCCACAAGGAAATGTGGGCTCATAAGTTCTGCTATCCTTTGGGTTTGCTGCCAGGTTTGCCTAGGACATCCCAGCAGTCCAGAGCTGGGGACAGCTGGGAACAGCCATTTCTGGACACCCATCTGTGAATAACTCCTCTCCAGTTTACATCCCTGGGCTAACCCAAACCTCTGTCCTCTGCCAGGTTACAGAACTGAAGTTTCAAATAACTTCATGTGTACTCAGTTGTACTCTAGGAATTGTCTCAGATGACCTTCCATTCTGTAAGTGCATTATGAAATTCTAATAACCAGACAATAATTTTCTGCCTTGAATCCTAATTCTCCACTGGTTTGCACCTTGAGTATTAATTTGCACATTTGCAGAATGAAATCAGGTGTTAAATGAAACCAGGCCAGTTTGGTAACAAATTACATACCTTCTGAACAATTGTGAATTATTGTGATGAAATTTAAAGGAGTAGGGAATTGAACCCTTTGTGGCAAAATAAAGTGATTTTGTCTGATTGCTTTCACATGATGTGGAAATTTTAAAACATCTATGTGTATAATCAGATGAGAGCAGCCAATAATTTAGGACCTGAAATTGTTGTCTTTCTTACAATTTTAACAACCAGCACAGTATTAGTTCTTCAAAGAATATATTTGCATTTAAATGATGACAGTTCAGTACAAGCACTATGATATTTGTGAAAAGAGTTTATTTTTCTGAGATAATGACCATTGATTACTAGATGGGAGCAGTATGCTGTGGCTTCCAAAATCAATATTGATTGTGTTCTGATGAGTAAATTGCACTAAATGCTAAATTTTATACGTACTGTTATTAATATAACATTTAGTATTGCTTTAGAAATCAATAGTGAAAAAAGCATTCCCAGAACCATGGAAATATTGGTTGGAAAATACCTTTGAGTGTCAACTAGTCCCACCACCTGCTGGACTACAATCTGCTTTTAATTTGCAATATCACATTCTGTTTATGACTATAGGACCAGAAATGGATTTAAAAAGTTTTCTTTTTCTCTAGCCCTTTTTGGCCACTAATTATACCTCAGGTTATAGTAGCACTCTACGTCAAAGAGAAGAAATTAGCTGTCAGTTATAAATGCTGCACGTTTTCTGTTGGTTCTAGGCCGTAACTCATGAAACTTCATCTGGTTACAGCCAACTCAGTGGGACTACGTGCATTTCCATCAGGTAAGGATCTGACCCTCAAGAAAATAAATGTAAAACAAGCCTCAAGTTTCTAAGTGATAATACATTAACAGATTTTTATTTGGGCTTTCAGCTATCTTCTCATTTAAACAATTAAATCAAAACAAAGTAGTTCGACAAATTACTCAGCATTCAATATGAATCCTCTTGGCTACTATTACGGTCCTTCCTCTTCCTTTAGAAGGAAGGTATCGGAACATCCTGTTAAGTATCAGACCACATTCTCTTTCTCAGTGTTGTTTGTACCAAAAGAAGATGAAGAGGCAAATCCTCCTGGTGTTTGGAAAGAAATCCTTTCTCTCTGGCTTTATGCATGCTGCATTCCAATTCCTTTGTTCCTTTGCTCTTCTACTTGGAAATATTTGAATTTTCTGCTGATGGAAACATATTGGCAAGTGTGTTGAATTATTGTTAAAACAGAACCCCAGTGGATGTTTTTTAAATAACTACAGTTTTTTATTGTGATATTGTTTCCATCATTAGAGCTCAAGCCTGTGGGAAATGACTTCCAGCAATTTTTGTGCGTACATTTATTCCCTCTCCTGGAGCTTGCTTGTGTTCTCTCTCTCTCTGACACACACACAATTAGCCTTAATTTAGAGAAAAAACCTGAAAGTTTTGAAAAATAAATTATGGGAAATGGAAGGTGCATCAGACAATAGGAACAGGCTTCTTAAGTGATGATCAGGGGGCTGGAGCACCTCTCCTATGAAGGCTGAGAATTGGGGCTGTTCACCCTGGAGAATACCAGCATCAGGTTTTGCACAACCCAGTGCCTGAAGGGGGTCTGCAAGAAAGCTGGAGAGGGACTTTTGACAAGAGCAGGTAGTGATGGGACAAGGGGGAGTAGCTTTAAACTGAAAGAGGGTAGGTTTAGATTTGATCTTCAGGCCACTTCCAACCCAAACCGGTCTGTGTTTATATCTGTCCTCTATTAATAGATTAAATGTCCTGTCTGTCTTTTAGGTTTGTGATGTGGCTATTGAATGTTTATGGCTATTTATCAAATACTGTTTGGAACAACATGTATAATGTGCTCTAGATCCATGTTTCCATTCTGACAGTGTTCTCCAGACAATGACTTAATGATCTTAGTTGGTAAGCACTTAATTCTGTATTCTTTATTTCAGTCTCTGACTGAACTACAAGCATAATTTTTTGTCTGTGCATCATGGAAATCAAAAATAGTTCCAAAACTTACAGTTCATTTCTAATTTGTCCTAAAAATGGAAGGTCAAAATTATTTGGAACAAAGAAAATCAAAGAAGTCAAGAACAAACGTCCTTTTGATCTTGCAGGGAGGAAGGAATGCAGCTACCAAAGGTGGACATTACAAGGGAATACCACTAGAAAATGCTCTGAACTACTTCATCTAAATATGTGGCCCATTACTTGTAAGTCTAAACTGTTAGTAGTAGTTTAAAGTCTTCAAATAATTATGGTCTCAATATATGGTTGAACTTGCAGGGTGTTACTAAAAGAAGTATTTTAAAGATTCAAAACTAACATATTAAAGATTTTAGGACCAAAATTAGGATCCTGTTAAAACTCATGCATTTTGCTGTGAGTTTCAATGAAAACAGAATTAAACATTTTTGTTTCTTCTGATGATTACTAAATTGCTGGTACTCTAACACTGGTTAAATTAATCCTGATAATGCAACCCTCGTGCTTATATTGTTCTAAAACTACTTTCAATAGGAATAAATTATTGGAGGAAAAAATACATAAATATTTAGAGGGAAAATACTTTTGAAAAAGTGTATTATACCCAGTACCACAAAAACAGGGATTCAGTGCAGCAGGTTTTCCGTCTGTCACCTAAAAGAAGTTTGTTAGTTCCAGAGTCTGCCATGACTAAGAGCTGTCATTCCTCATCAAGTCCAGCTCTGAAAGCCCAAAGCTCAGAAAAGACAAGGTGACTGTCTTGCTGGGAAAGTCCCTGAGGGCATTTGGGTGAATATCAGGCTCTGAAGGGCAGCTCAGTTCTTCCAGACAAGTAGCGTCTTTCAGGCCTGCTTTTCTCGGGGTTAGCATGGATCTGCTTACTGTGCGCTTCATGGCAGATAAAAACATCCTTCCAAGAGTCAATCAGAGATTTTAAACAAAAACATGACAACATAACTTAGAGGAGCCGTTGGCAGAGCTCGGCAGCTTGGTGTCATTTGAGTATTTGAATGAAGATGTTGGCTGACGTGCAAGCAGAGCAGAAACGGCTGCCAAGACAAGGTCTGGGCAAACCTCCTGTAGGTACATTGTGCACGACATCTTCAGAGTGGGAACTCTTTTCTTTTCAAGTGCATTTAGACTTGGTGAGAAGGAAAGAAGGAAAGCAATGTGGAGGAATTTTAGCCTACGATAAATTCATCTAGGACGTTGGGAGACCAAGAGAAACAACAGAAAGAGACATGTTAAAATGGGTTCAGGGCAGTAGTGGGGGGGTTGAGATGTGTTGTGTTTTGTGGGGGTTGTGGTGTTTTTGTGTGTCTGTGTTTTGTTTTTACTGTCCCTTTGAGGAGACAGGGCTTGCTTGACAGTGCTGTCTCTGCTTCTCTTCATCAGGTCATTGCACCCATAATAGCTTTTGAAATTGCAGATATTTTCAAGCAAATTTGAAATATACTTCAATTCCTATGAGACCTGTGGCACTTACATGCTGGAGATTTATTCAAAATAGTGTCCCACTAAATGAAAAGCCGGCAGAATGTACCTGGTTCTTTGAAATAAGGGTGAGGTTCTTGAGGTGAGTAAAGCTTTGTAGGGGGAGTGAAGAATACAAATTCATAGCAAAGTTTCATTACTTCTTAAATTTCATTACTTTCTTAAATTCGGTGTAGCATCTGGTAAGGAAACACATAAACTTGTAAGATCATATCCTTTACGCTGTAAAGAGATTGCCTTATAAATACGTGGAAATATTTGATTTTCTAAAAATTCAATTTTGGATTATAATCCTTACTCCCGTGTCTGAAGATGGATATTTCTTGATATAAAATTTTGAGAAATACAAACTGTAGTGAACCATATTATTATTAAAGTCAAAAGGTACTTGAAATTTTAATGCATTAACTAGTCCTAAATTGATGGCCATATTTTTATAGCCTTAGTACAAGTTTGTAGAAGCCACAGCTATATTTTGTCTAGAATATAGAATCACAGAATAGCCTACATAGGAAGTGACCCTGAAAGATCATCTGGTCCAGCCTTTCTTAGGAAAGTGAATATAGATTAGATTATTTGCAGCCCGTCCCACCATATCTTGAAAACCTCCAGTGATGGACACTCTCCAGTGTCTCCGGAGAGGTGGGTCAGTGGCTGACTGTTCCCACTGGCTTAAAATATGAGATTACTTTCAATTATTAATCAAGTCTTTTACATACTAAGAAGATCTTTCAAGGCACTAGATTAATTTCTTCCCTCTAGTTAAAGAATGATCAGCTAAGTCTAATTATTCCAGTCATTATAAAGTTTAATAAATCTGTTAAATCCACAGAAGTCTGCATTTATGATTTCCTGAATTCAAAAATATTATATGAAAAGTAATTTATTTAATGAGTTGGAAGATTTATTATTTCTTTAGAAAGGCTTGAGGAAAGCACAGAGGATTTGAAATAAAGACATGGAAAATTGGAATTTAAAATAGAGGCAGTTGTTGGTAATACAATTATTTTTGCACAGTAGGAATAGCTTATTAAAGAGATGTCATAATGGCTGTTTCCAGCAAGTATAGAGTAATTGGCTTGAGTAGCCACTTGATGTCATCCTGGTGCAACAAAATTTACCTAAAAAACATTTAAAACCTTTGATTCAAAGAGAATGATTGTTTTGGTGAGCTTGGCTCATCTATATCATTAATGTTTTTTTTAGTTCTCTGCTAACCTTAGCTTTCCTTTTTAAAAAAATTTATTTATTTTCCCTGTGTTCATGCAGAATCTGTTTAAGAAGCTTTATGACAAAATGCTATTATTTTTGACTATAAGTAGCTGTAAATTTTCCACGAAAATGTGACATACTTATCCCTCATGTAACTATGATGATATCAACAGTTAGGTTAATTTGGCCCAAATACCCTATCACTGTTATATGAAAAATGTGTAGGAAACCTTTCAAGATTTGAGTGATGGTTTTTCTCCACGATCATTCAGCAGTGCTATGCCACCTCTGTTCTTTTTTTATGAACAACAATCAACTTTACAAAGACAGTCATATTTTTGTCCAGGAAAAGTTTTCTTTAATGCTTTGTTCTTGGCATCCAACTTGATTTAAAGGAGCAAAAAGTCTGATCACTGTGCTTTTTTTGGTGAGGAAATCAGAGGGAAGAAGAGATAAACTTCAGATAAACTTCATAGGATTCAGAGTAAAATTTTATATGGACTTTGTCAGAATTATTTTTCTCTGATACTTTTACCATAATAAAATATCCCTGATCTCTCAGTGTCTTTCTCCCACCACTATTTCTCCTTCCACCTAGGCAGATACCCTAGAGCAACTAATTTTCTACTATTTTTCTTATTTCCTATGGCTTGTTCTTTACTCTTAATTCTTTGTGTTCTTTATACTTTCGCTGTTCTGTGACTGCTTGACCTGCCTTTTCCATCATACAATTCACAGTATTTCCCCACACTACCCTCCAGAGCTGTAAAATATTTGTTCTGACAGACTGCCCCTTTGTTCTCGTGACTATATTATATTTACAAGGGTTTACAGGTTTGCGCTGTCATTTTGAAACTTTCACAGATTCTACAGCCTACTGTGTAACCTAGAAGATTATTTACAGTCCACAAACTGGAAGAAGAACATCTTGTTTCTCAAGTTGGAGGAATGAACAAGTGCGTGCACAAGCTCACTGGGAATGTGAGAGACCCTGTGTGAGAAACTGTTCCTGCAGTTTTTGTCCATGTTTGTGATCCCAGAGCCTTCCCTGGCAGCTGCCTCGGGAAGATAAAGCTGACACTGAAAGCATCCAGGTAGGTGTTAAGGAGGTGATCAAGGATACAGTAGAACTTCTATAGGAACAAAGAGTGATTGAAAAGAGCAAGGATAATTCAGTCTGAATAAGGTGAATAATAGGGATTTGATTGAAGTGAGAAGATTAGTAAGAAATGACTGCTGTCTTCCTTTTAGCTCTATCTCAATGTATGAAGTAAGGAGATAAAGTGAAATTAAAGGACAAAGGAATTTTTTTTCCTGGGATATAATCATTCATTGGCATTTGCTGTTTCAGAGGGCGTTGAAGCAAGTCAGGAGCTGATTGTAGCAGCTTTTTAAGGGTTCATTAACAGCAATTAGTAATTTTTTTTTTTGCTTTGAGTGGTTTGCAGAATGGACAAAACAGACGCAGGTTTAAAACCAAGGACCTTGGGCACAATGGCAGATAAAAATGGACAGTGTATGGATTAAAGAGAATACATTCTACTTGAACTCCCGCAATTATTTATGGCCACAACAGCATTTTTGGTTGCCAGAGTGAGAGGATATGGTTGTTTTCATCCAAGTTTATATATAAACACTTTTCATTTGCTCTTCTCATTGATAGCAGTTTGGGTAAGATTCATCTGCTTCAACTTAAGCACTTTCAGTGCATATATTTGCAAGTGTTAACTCTTATGTATATTTCAGTGAATGGCAACAGATACCTTTAGGACATAATTTGTATTCTTTTGAATTGATGTCTAAAATAGGTCAGATGAACTGTGTTCTGTAAGTGAATATTTCTTCCCTTGTTGCATATTACTCGTAATTGGAAAAAAAGCAGACAATACATGTAGGTAGCTACAATGTAAGCATGAAAATGTAAGTGGAATGAATGTTAGATTGATCACTGCATAGTTGTAGTCTTGCAAAACGTTAAGAGATTGTCTACAGCCTCTTCTGCTTCTACTTGGTGTCACCTTTCCATAAATTCTTTTATATTCCCTCCTGAGAAGGTGCTATTACAAAATCACACACTTTTTATTATCCTTGCAGATATGTATGGAATCATTCCTCTGTTTATATAACAAAGTTTTAAAATGGGACTATTTTTGGCCTGCTAAGATTGTTATGCACAAGACTTGGCTTTTTTGTGCTTTTCAGAACTAGGGAATAGTACGTTTAAATGACGTAAAGTTCTTTGTTACTTCCCAGTTTCTGCTAATCCACATGGAGTTCTTATCTAATGGTAGCCTGCACACCGTAACTCAGTTCTATAGAATATATCTCTGCTCCCTCACACAATACCTGATATTTTAAGATTGGATCTCTTCTTACACAGCAGCCCTTTTCTGTCTCCTGCTCATGGGGGGAAATTCAGAATACATACAGATGCAATTTGATACTCCAAATGGAAAGGCAGATGAGAACCTGGCTCCCATTGGGGGCGGATGGCCACCCACTAGAAGCATTTTTAGTGTCACCTGCATCATATCAGTTCAGACACACGTGGTCACTTCCCTGCTTCAGGTTTTCTGTGTCCCTGGCCGCCCCATGATCTTGGATGTTTCAGTCCCACTCTTCTCCCTCGAAGCAGGGGCACTGTGTTCTCCGAGGGGAGGCAGCCTGGTCCATAGTGCCCGGTGTGTGCTGGAGGAGAGCGTTCCCTTGGGACATTGCTCTGTTCTTCTCACTGAGGTCCTACAGAAAAGCTCTGGGATTCAGAGATTTTGAGTGACTTCTCCAAGACTGCGCAGAAAACAGAAGTCTTGCTAAATCCCTGCAATTAATACTGTCAGAGCTGAATAGTTCTTCACTGTGTGTTGATGGGTATTATTCTGTTATTGCAGGATTTTGCAAGCATTGATGCATCTTAAATTTAACCTTTTCTATACTTCAGTAGTTTAGAATTACTTTTGTCTGTTAAGGACAAAAGTTAAAAAAGTTGGCGTATGTAAACTTAGTTAATTTAAGCACTTAGATGACTTTGAATAGTCAAAATTTATATGTCCTGAATGAATAGAAATGTGAAATTAGATAAGATTTCTCAGTTATAAAAGAGAATGAAAGCAGAGAATGACAAATTGATGTATGAGAAGCAATATATGAGATGTGGCAGATAAATTATCTTCTGATATGTTAATGAATTTGAGATAAAGAAGTTCACAATACTATGATTTATTGAGGTTTTAATAAAGTAAATTAAAAATTGAAAGGTGATCTGAATGAAAGAATCTCCAGGAATCTTTTGAAAAAATAATTAGGAATTTTAGCTTTTAAAAAGGCTTTTTATAGACACAGACCTTTATATTCACATATACACACATTTGCATTTTAAATAGATACATCTGAAAAAATCTACTGATGCTACAGTTCTCCTTATATTTGCATGGAAATAACAAATTTTAAAATACTTATTTAGAATTATGTTCTGCGCACTTGCATACACTAAAAAAAAAAAATAAAAAAAAATCCATATTTAGTGCCAGATTCTTTCTGACCATCCAGAAAACCCTGCAGGCCTGTTTTGCAATGATGAGTAAAGATAATACACAGACAGATGCAAAAAATATTTGAACAAATAACATATTTGTGATTAAGACTTAATTTTAGTAAAACCAAAACAGGTAGGATTTCTTCAAAGAAAACCAATTCTCTATTGCTCTTTTTTCTGTTTTGCTTTCACACAAGAAACACAAGCAACTCTGTAGAAAAAAAAAATAAAAGAAACTATTGCTGTGGCAGGAAAAAGTAATTGTAGCTGTCAGTTCAGCCTGCCAGTCATTCTAATTAACTGGGTGAAACTTACACAGCCAAGATCTTTAAAATCCAAGAACAGCCACCATGGCTTTATTTCTTCTGTAAAATATTCTTAATGTCTTAGCATCTGATTCAATGTGTTTGGCTGTTAATGTCCATATCATTATTTTCTGTCATTAAAAGTATATTTTATAAAATAAATTTGTTTGCAGATAATTCCTGTAATATTTCCAAACCCATAAGTATTCTAATTACATTACAGAGAGTATTTAAACACTGATTAATCTTGACAGGTAAAAATCATCTGCTATATTTACAAACAGTATAATGGATGAGATTGAACACATTTAAATAATATATTTACATATAATACATGAGAAACAGTACCTCACTAAATTTAATCTAGCAAATGTTCTCATATGATATGTAATTTTTTCATTACTGTGTAACTCATTATATGTTTTCTCTTTTAAAATTACGATCTATTGAACATTTGTTGATTCAACCCCCAGCATGGAAGTAAATCTGCATAATATTAATTTTTTCAACATGAAATCTAGGCACCATTTTATATGCCCCATGTATGACAGGAATGCTTTAAATGTTGACTTTTACTGTGGGGGTTTGAAATTTCTCTCAGTACAGAAGTTTTGTTGAACGCCTGAATTAGGCATAAATAAATGCATGACTTTTTCTCCCTCCTTTCTCAGACGTTCCCAGTAGTTTGATATTCTACCCCTTTCTCCCCAGTATTGAAAGATATGGATCCATCACATTTGAGAAGTTTGGAAGAGACTTCATTTTCTGTTCCATTTTTTTTGTCGTGCGATAGCAGAAGATCAGATTGATAAACCAGCACTCTTACAGCGCTGCAGAGAGCAGGCTCCCTGTCCTGGGGAGGTTTTGCCGAGCAGAGGTGTTGGCTCAGCGGGGCTGCTCTGCCAGCACAGTCCAGGAGGCTGCTTAGGGAAACACTGTCCTGGTGTCTGTAGGAGTTGGTGCAGAATTCCCTACATAAAGGGTGCTAAAGGTCACGGACATAAATAGAGGCATTGCCTGCAAAAGGAGTGTGGCTTTTAAATTTTTATTTAAAATTCTGTAGCATCATGTAAAGGAATTGTTCCAGCAGTACTTGGCTTTGCTTTTTGCAACATTTTCCTTGGTTAAACATGCATTCAATTTAAGTACTGTGGAAGGAAGTCACAGTAAATTAACAGCTAGCCAGTAAGCCTGGAGCTTCGAGGAGAAAACTGCTCCTTCATCTTTACTAAAAGCTTGGGGAAAAGAATGTAGTTGCACTTCAGTTATTTGGTCACAGTGATTGAGGTAAGGGTAAACTGAAATAGATGAGAACTGGATGGAGGATAGATTAGGATCTGCAAGCAAACACTGCTGGCTTCCAAAAACTAGAAGGAAATCTCACACTGTAATGTTTTACAAAGTGTCAGAGTACAGGTATTGGGTTGAGGTTAAACTAAAAAATTACCATGAAATTGTTGCTTCCGAGCTCTTTGAAATAATTGGTCTCTCATTTGTTGATGGGCTTACAAATGCAAACTGAATGTCATTCCCATCTGTGACAGAATTGCTAACTTCTAGGTAATATTCATAAAGAAAACTCAACCATGATGGCTATCAAATCAAACATTTATTAAATGATCCAATTCATACCTCATAAGCAGAATGCCTGACAGTATTGGAGCATTAATACAGCCCTAACCTGGTTTAACTCCTTTATTATATAAACATATAGCAAAGATGCATGACTGAATAATAGCAAAACCCACATGAAATGTGCATAATCTAAAGAGCTCTATAGGGCAGAGACTGAAAATTTGGAGGTTTTGTTTAAAACATATTGAACATATATTTTTGAAGAATAACATCTCATTGCAAGAAAAAAAAAGAATGTAAGGAATATGTATTACTGGTTATTAGCAACAAAAGAGCATATTCCCTAGATAATAAAAAAAATTCTGTTTACAGAGTTGGATCTAAATGTTGAAATTCCTTGCCCAAATTCTAAATATTGTAAATTCCTTATTCAAATTCAGATTAAATTAGCAGAAGAATTTGGCTCTGAATTATGCCATATAACATAATATAAAATGAGGTTCTGATGAGTAGATGATAGCCTCTGTGATTTATAGCTGTTTACTTGACCACCTTTTGCATTATCTCTCTCTGATACTTCAGATCCAGATAGTTCTCCAGCTGATAAGATGGAAATAGGAAGTGAGTGATCAATCTCTCTCTCACTTTTCCAGCTCCCATGTTTGAAGTTCAAGTATCAAGGTAATTGCTCTTTTTCCCAGCTGTTGGATATCTGGAAATATATTAGTGCAAGTATCTTGCCTTACTCTTTCTTTATCAAAGCATGTGCTTATGTTTTCTGGTTGTAGAAAGAGAAAAGCATGGAAATATGACTCGAGAACAACCTGAAGGTTTAAACAATAGAGGGTTACATCAAACTGACGAGCATAAAGAAACCTGTGATTTTTCTTTCAGTCTTGCATTTCTTTGGGACTGGTTTCTTTTCCTAAGCTACCTGGGATGGCAAGTAGTGCCAGAATGCTTCTGAACCTAGTTATTTTCTTGTATTGTGTCTCACAGGGGTCTAGCTTGATTCCTGTACTTGTTGGAAAGCACAATCTGATCTATTGTGAGTTTGAGAGGACGATGGCCTTGGTTACCATTAGCACGATTTATATCCAGTTGCAGCTAAACAAGACTTGCAATTGCTTTCCATTTATACAACTGAAGTATGTGATCACAAGGTGAGATTAAGACAAACCCCTGCCGATTCAAGTTGCCATGGTGGGTTTGGCAGGCGCTCTGAGGAAGGTGGTGCTCCCCTGGCTGGGGATGAGGTGCTGGCCCCAGGGCAGCAGGCTCAGCACAGCTCCTGACCAGAGGCTGCAGCACAAGGACCTGCGGCCAACTGGGAACGTCACGGTGATGGAAATGAGACCACGCTGTGTTTGAATTCCCTGATGAGAATCACGATGCCTATCTTTGTGAAGTGGCAGACAGATTAATGAAATACATGTGGCACGTTGGGAGACTTGCATAAATGATCTGCTGCTTGCAGCTGGTTCACTGTGAAATTTTATTGTTGTGAGGAGAGATCAGCAGAAGGGAGCTCAAGTCCTCACGGTGTTTTGCTTTCTGTCTCGGCTGCCTGGTAGCCCAAGGTTTAAGATTTTTTGCATTAATATTTAAAATCCCAAGAGGACTGCATCCCAAGTGCATTTTTGAGCTTCTGATGCCCCGCATTCCATTTCGATCTTGATGGTTAGGAGGGAGAGGTTTGAGGCCTGAGGGCTTTATGAAATGAACCAGCTGAGAGTACACAGCATCATTTCCTCTGGAGAACTGGCTGTGTGGAATCTTTTCCCTCCCGAGCTCAAATGTGTGATAAATTTAGTATATTTAAAAATATGTTTTCCACCTAAGTTTTGCATGACAATATTATTAGTTGCAATTATTTAACTGTTAGTAGTTATGATTTAAAGTAGCAGAGTAAGGAAGAAAGACTGTGGGAATATCCTAGTCTAATTAGAGTCATCACTCTTTGCCTTGGACACAGGTTATGAAATATTGTTAATTTGATGTTTTCAGCTTACTTTCTAGTACTTTTAAGAACCTCTAAGAGGCTCCTATGATTGCTTATTTTAAATCATAAGATCTTAAATACTTCAGACAAATAAGATTTTATGCTCTTCATGTGTAAAATGCACAAAGGGCAGCTACTAAACATGCTGAGACTCTTGCTAGAGGTATCTTTATTACTCCATCTGTATTTCATCTGTCTGTCATAACTACAAGAGGAGTAAATCGAAATTCGTCCCCACAGTCAGTGAAATTCTGACAGGTTTACTTAACTTGAGCAGAATATAGCTGTACCTGAGGTCCTGCTGAAGACACAGGTAGTGTGAATAAAATGTCAGAATACAGCACATCCAAATCAGGGGTCCAGATCTGCAACTTCAGCTCAGGTGTTTTGTCTGTAACAAGTATGATTTTTTTTCTGGTCAAAGGCACAGAATCAGGCTCCCATTTGTTTTATTTATTTTGATCTTCCTACTAATAAGGTATTGGAAATGCTAGAACATTTATTCAGACTTTCTATTGTGCTTAATTTTGTCATTGTATTATACTGTACAGAAATTAGTTGGATACAGTCTTATAAAATGTTTCATGCAGTACTTCCCTTAAGACAATTATGTAAAGTTTGGTAGTTGTTCTTGCCCAGCTTATTACCACTAAAAGGGCAGAGTTGCACTGTATTTCCTTGATATTCAAAGATATCTAAATGACCATCAGTGAACAGCAAAGAAATAGTAACTGAATACAACTTTGAATCAACAGCAATAAAAAAAATCTTTTAGTAATTCTGATAAAAAAATTTTAAAAGTAAAATATTACTGTTTAAAATAATTTCTTTCCGTATTGTTAGCATTGAAAATACTATATTTATTTTAAGAACTGGTGGCTTAATCAGCACTGAAGGCATGTTGGGAAGTGTTAGAATATATTCTGTCATTTGGCTCAGCTTTAGGCAATTATACATGTAAATATAATTACTATGGTATCCTTTTTTAAAACATATTAGTCTCAAATTTGTGATGAATGAATCTGCAACGTGTTTTCTTGACACCTTTTTGAAGTGAATTAATCCAATATTAATTTATTTTAGATGTGCCAGAAGCATCATCCTATTACTAATAAGTGGAAATAGACAGCAGGAAATGCAGGTCCCTTCCCAGCATTGCCAGAATGCATCTCTGTGTGTATCCAGCAATCTGGGTGATATGTTGACAGAATGAGGCCAGCGATGCAAATAAAGGAATTCTCCCCCCTCCTCTCCTTGCAGTTTATTGCTTGTCATTGACTAACTCACTGACTAGAATTTCTACAGAAAAATCAAACTAAGAGAGGAACAGCTCCTGTATTAGCATTACTATCGAATGTTTAATTTGTGTTTTAGGCGGTAAGAGTATTTATATTTCCAAAAGTACAGCTATTAAATTTGGTTTATCAGCTGCCTAAGACTGAAGTAGAATTCTCTAGGTATATACATTTCAGGCTGGATTCTTAACACAAATTAGAGTAGTTTTACTGCAGTAGCTGTAGCAAACTGTCATCAGTGTCACTTTACATTAGTGGAATACATGATTCCAAATGGTTCTGTTAAATACCAAACAAATACTTCTTTTTTAAAATGGAAGGTGATTTTTTTATCTATTCCCCCAAAATATCTTTAATTGTAGGATTAGTTATTTTGTCTTAATCACTTGCAAGTTTGTAATCTGATTCCCGGACATACTACCACACAGAGAAAAAATTATTTTTGCAAACCATAATGTATGTTTCAGCTCTTACTGCTCTCAGATCAGGAAAGCTCAATTTAAGATTCAAAATTATTTATTCCATAGAAAACAAAAGCCACAAATCATTAATAAATGAAAAAAAACAACCCCAAACCAACAACAACAAAATCAAACACAGACAGAATTTAAAGACAGAGAAAATCAAAGACAATGGGTGACTGGCAGGAAAATTGCATTTATGTGAAGTAAACATTCTGGGTTTTAGTATTAAAGTGAGGTAACATAATCCTGTTCCCTTTGATCATAATGCACAAATGATCAGGATAGGGAGTCATACAAGCATTTATAACTGTACCCAATTCTTATTTGATAAAAAGGAGTCATGGATGGAAGACTCTAAGAAGACAGATAACAAGCGTCTGTATTTTCTGGCTCATTTTATCCAGTAGGTACAGAAAGCCAGATTAGTATATTTTATTCATGCTTACTTGAGTAGCTTTATTTATCTAGAATAGTTACTATCTGTAAAAACCAGTGTTTTGGACAAAAATAATGGAGGACACCGAATCAAATAAAAAAAAAAAAAATGTAAATGGGGCTTCCAAATTTAGTTTGCTGTTACCAATGGAATACATACTTCAGTTTGGCAAAAATATGTCCTGTAGGTGATTTGAGGGGCAAAAAGGCACCTAATCACTCATTTCCACACAAACACCCTATCAACCAGAAAAGGATTTTTCTCAGATTGAAGTTTCAACCTCTCTGGTGGCAGGGGGAAACCACTCTTCCCGAGCTCTCAAAAACTGTTCAAGCAGACTTTTGGCTGCTGAAACAGCCCTGCTCTCTCTAATCTGGAGCACACAGCTCAGGATGATTCAGCAGGTACCCATTTTAAGGGACCATGGCTGTATTTCATATGCCATTTTTCCCACTCATCTAGAAGCGTAAGCCTTGGTTATCCCCATGCCTCATCTTTGTACTTTTAATGCAAGTGATGCATATTGTGAACTGTACCAATAGAGCATTGAAATCAGCTGGCAAAAAGGGTATTTCTTATGAAAATATATTTTCAAGGGAGACTTGAGAGGGTGCAGTGCAAGGCATAAAGAAATGAAATGGGAAGTGAACAATGCTCTAATGCTGCTCAAGATGTAGTAACCTTTGAATGGTAATATTTTATTTAAGACACTGAAACCAAAGTATTCCTAACTTCTTGGATGAATTTGAATTCTAAAATTCCACATTTGTTATTCAAAAATGTAGAGGAGGATTTTACACACACACACACACACACACACACACAGTTAAAGGAAACTAAAACACAAAGAAAGTTTATTTTTAAAAAGTATGAAAGGCAGTGTTCTCGAGCCCTCTTCTGGTGTGCTTCCTGTGCGTAAGTAGGCCCTAAATATATGATCCACTGGCTGGTTTTTCCTCAGACAATCTGTGCATCTGTTTTATTCATTTTGTCATATGTACACCTGACAAAGAAAATTTCAATTACATAAACATTGGCTGCCTGGCAAACAGATAATTAATACAAGAAATAGTATGTTAGATAGCTCGTATATAACTGTCACCTCTGGTTTGGTATGCCTTCAACTGCATCACTGCAATGCACAGCTGTAGGTTCTGCCTGTTTTTGTTTTAGACCCAGTGTATTTTGTAAGCTGTGTATGATGCATGTGTGTAACTACGGCATATGTTGTTTATGAGCAGCCCTTAATCTTTCTTCACTCGAGGCAGCAATGCCCCCCCGCAGTTTGCAGAGCTCCATCTGCATCACTTGTCTGGAACTGTAGATTTGTATCGCGGCAGAGTATAGGAGAGGTATCTTCAATCTTCTCATGACAGCTACACAGCATTTTTCTAGGCTGACAGTCCTTGTCAAATCAACAACCCACCTGCTGCAGCTAGTGCTGCTGATTTTCCACAACGCAGGTTAAAATGCCCAACATTGAGTACCTCCCATCCAATTTACCAGCGTATCGCTGCAGAATTCCACCCAAGGATAGGCATGACATACTCAACCTATCCTACAGCACTGTAGAACTCTCTAATAAGGTGAAATACAGTGTTTTGAAAATGTATATTCATGTATATTCCTAATGGCTTAATGATGGTAAAATTCATGCAGGCATGTAGAACCTAAATCCCTGAAATAGCATCTCAGTCCTGTGCATTGTCCTACCAGGCCAATCATAATGTTCATTTGTAACTGTGCCATGTTGTGTCAACAAATATTTACCAGAAAAGGGCCTTCATCAGAGGTTTTATTGTGTTCCAGTAGTCCTTGTCTTATGTTTTCCTACTGCAAGTTCAGCTGGTACATCCCTAATAGAAAGTTTATGATGGCTCAAAAAGAAAACCTTATCCAGTTTGAGTAGCAAAGGGAATGGGTTCTTAATTACCTTCCCTTTAATTATTGCCACATGATTTAAATCTGTAAGCTAGTGCTTTAGAGTGACAATGTGTTTAGTGTAACATTTTTCAGAATAAGAAAAACTGTAACATGGTTGTATTATGTAATGAAGAGAGCGAAATACAGAGAGACTGTTAAAGTATTATGTGTTCCTATACAGAAATATTTTTCACTGAAAACTGTAATAAATTGAAGTAGTATTCTTAATTCTGGCATGATAACTCCCTACTTTTATTGCAGGGTGACTCAAACCACCTTTTTACCTCAGAGGAAACAATACAAAACTAGAAAAATGGCCTTTGAGAGAAGGACTGTACCCCTGGTTAAGAGTTTACATGAAGGTATTGTTTTTGAACACATACTGAGAGGTTTTTGTAATGGCACCAAAAGAATATACAGTGTAAAAGTGTAAAATTATATTGCATCAGAAAATAGACCTCACAGTACTTGTTACATGGGCTAACAGGAGAGTCTGCCTTTTGCATCACTTCTATTTTCACAGAAAACTATTATTTTTATCAGTCTTTTGTAATCTGTTGTATTTTCCCTAAGTAGCAGATTCAACTTCAAGGACTAATTTATACATTGCAGTTCTGTTAGTGTCTTGGTTTCCAAAATGTTTTCAGGAATTGCGGTAAGCTCATGTCACTGTTAATTAACCTTAAAGGCAAGACAATACAATTCTCTGTAATCACAGAATGATACTACAGAGTCTTTTTAGCCGCTGTTGGTTCTAACTTTTAAATTAGTTTTACAAAATGGCAAAACAATTTATAAAGTCACATTGAAAGTTGAAATAGTCAAAGAGGAAAATATTTGGCCAGTAACTAAATATTGCTTGTTAACTGCTGGTGATGTTTAATGTGCTATGCAAATTATTACAGATTTTATTTCCAATGTGTCTCTTCGTTTCTATGACAAAATTCAAGCTTTTGAAGGAAATTAAGACCAAATCCACAAGGACAGAAAATAATAATCTACAATAGTATAATACTTAGGTCAATAATTTAAATATTCCTTTCTCTGTAGGGATATTTTTTGTGCAATTCTTACTATGAATCAAAGTATTGGGGGGGGTAAGTCTCTCTTTTCCTTTTTAAAAAATTTTTCTGTTAAACTGTGTAAGTAAATTGATAAATCATATTTTTGTTTTTGACCACATAGTGTAAACAAGAAATTTTAGGGATTATAAAAATACTAACATTTTTGTCCAACTCATGAAAGCATCTGAATAGACAAAGGCACAAATCAGTCAAATTTGATAGAAACAACTTGATTTTTAAATTATTTTTTGATGTGCATAAAAACAGAAAACTTATGTGGATATGCTTCCCTACAGTAGTCAGTCTGATGGCTCTTCAAGAGATAATCTTTATAAGATTACCAATTTTGTATCAGGAGGATAGTGAAGGAGCTGATGTGGAGCAGCACGCAATGATGTGTGTGCCCTCTGTAAAATTCCCCACAACAAAAAAATGTCTCTGCTTTAACAATTATCCTTTAAGAGGAACTCTAAATGTTAAACGTTCAAGTCTAAGTTGTGAAAGGCCTGAAGCCAAGGTCCAAGGCCTTTGAGCAGCTGGATACAGGGGCTAAAACAGAAAAATCCAACCCTTTTCCTGGTAAGAAAAAGGGTTAGAGTGCAATGGAGTGCAATGGAGGAATTTCCTTGTTTCTTTCCCATTAGCTAAGTACTAGGAGTTCTGGGCAAAATCCTAGCTTTTAAATTTCCCAGTAGTTTCCTTTATGTACTATAGGTAGTACATATAGGCCAAATAAAAAAAAAATATATATTAGACTCATCTGTATATTAAGAAGTGTGTGCTGTTTATCGTGGCTAAACTGATCCAGTTACAACTGCTTGTTATGGTTAATTCTCTGTAATATTAGATCAAAGCAACTATAACTATGGCATTTTTACTAAAAAAGGAAAGGAAGAGTATTTAAAGTGAAAGCTCAGTGTTTGTGGAATGTAAAACAACACCAAAGAGCTGGTCAAATCATCATAAATTCTGCAATAGTCTTGCACATGCTCAAAAAATAGAGCCATCTATAGACATCATCTATAGGTGTTCCCAAAAACCTTTGAAACAACTGCATGACTTCTTGAAGTGACCTCCCCACATGATATTTACTTTTGCAAACACTTCATGAGTATCAGATAATGAGATTAAAGTTCTTTGATGACCAATGTAGAAAAAAGTAATTTCAAAGTTGTGTAAATTCATGAGATACATGTAATTTATTTAATTGAGAACTGTCTTGTTAATAACATCTTTTTACTCTTTGCAAGCCTGCAGGTCTTCCCAAAAAATTGACTAGTTTTGAATTCCAAGAGTCAAAAATCAGTATTAATTTCAGTATTCACTTAATTTCAGTATTACTCAAGAATGGCTCAGTGGATTTTCTATTAAGTTGATCTGATTCCCTTCCTGAGCATGAGGGAAGGAGGGTTTTCTTAAAGAATGTAAGATTGGGAAAGGTCAGGATGGCATGAGAGGGTATTTTTCAGACCACAACATGAGAAACCGATTGAAAGTTTACAACGCAAAATTACAGTCTAACCTCTGTTATGCAAATGTTGTTGCATGTTTTTTTGACCATTTACCAAAACAATACTTCTGATGAGAATCTTGATTTACATAAAACCAAACCAAACCAACCAACCACTCATCCAGATCATATTATGCTTAATATACTTCTCATGATATCAGTAAACTCTAAAAGGATGATTAAATTCCTTCCATCAACTCTGCTCTTCCCCAAAATGCTGAGCAGGAATGAGGAGTGATAACAAATCAAATAGATATATGCATCACTAATCCATACAGCTCAACTCTCCTTGAAATGTAAATTCCAGAAAGGGACTTGCATTTTCAAAGACACATACAGCTTCTGCTAACTGGTGCTCCTGCATTCAGCTCATTTAAAGATTAACTGTAAACTTCAGAGAAGAAAGAAAGACTTGATGCCTGAAAGCATAAATACAGAAAGACATTAGAATTTTCTCCCTTCCTTTTTCTTGGAAGGCTATGAAATTTAATGTGGCATATAGACATGTGAATTCTTCAATTATTAGCATCTACCTGAAACTTTTGTGGAAGTATACATTGTTTTCAAATTTTAGTCTTGTAAGAGAAAAATAAAAAAGAGGAAAAAGAGATTTTTGGAAAGTATAAGAAGAAGAAAGTTATTTATTTCTATCTGATATAACCTGCACTTATGTTGCTCCCTTTGATAATGTATTTCTGAAACGAGTGGGACTGGAAGGAGTTTTGTTTATCACTGAGATTGCATTGTTCAGAAAGAACAAGCCATGCTAGACAATATTGGGAATCTGGATTTGGGTGTTCTGTTATCAGACAAAAATGCTGTGCCCACAAAATAGAAAGAGTTATTCTCATGTAGAATCACACCTCAGAGTTCAGAAATTTTCTGGTTTAGCTTTTTACTTGACAAAAGACAAAGTAGATATTGTTAGACTGCACAACTGTAATTATTGCAGTTTGCCTATCCAATATCCTTGCAGAAATGGTAGAAGACCAGCATAAACATCCTGTTCTTGACTAATTTGAAACAAATATATTTGTATTTCCTCAGATTTTTACTGACATTGTACTTCTTAGTGCCTACATCAGAGCAATATTGATGTTTAAGAAGCCACAATCTCAGAAAAATTGGCAGAAGTAAAAAAAAAAATGAGCCATCTATAGATATCAGAGATGTAGTAAAAAACATACTTCAGAAAGGTATTTTCAGAGATTAATTATATGCTAATTAAAATAATTTTCTCTCATATATACAAGTAGTGGAAGAGATAACGAATAAGATTTATTATATATTTTTTAACATTTTACATTTATTGAGAGAATATTTGATGAAGGCTATTTCCACATAATCTGAGTGTGATACTCTGTAGCTTCACAGGAGAACTGCTACCTGCCTGAGCAGCCCATTCTCAAAGTATTAGAAGCCTAAAAATGAGCCCAGCAATACATACCTTTTAGCCTGGGAAGTGGAAGAATGCCAGAGTAGGAACACACACTCCTTTGGGCTGAGCAGTGACTCAGGCAGAAGGACACAGATGCAGAACCCTCACCAGGGTTTTGTGGGGTTTGATGCTCAGAGTTGATTTTCTTCTTTGGTATTGATATATAATAAATGTTTACATGAAAAAGCAGAAAAGATCAGCATAATACTGTTTAAAAAAATTTAAAATAAAATAAAATCCTGATGCAGGGCTATAGATGGGTGTGGTTCTTATATATAAACTATGTTATACTCAGCATACTGAACACTGTGACTGAGATAGGCAACAAAACAAGAGGTTATTTTAACGTTGAGAGCATCCCATGGTCTGCATCAGAAATGACGTGCTTCAGGGCGCAAGCAAATTTTTTTTTTGGGGCAAGAATCAATGTGCCAATGGAGATATATAAACTAAATCAGGAGAACAAGAGAATAACTAGTCACAGAGTACAAACATAGTTCATATGGTAGTAGTAAGGGCTTTTCCATTCAAGAGCAAAATGACATAATTTACATTATCAAATATTCATACAGTTGCTAGTATTAGTAATTTTTTTGGCATTGTTTTGTTTTTTTTTTAGTGTATAGAGTATCAGCACTCCTGGGATATTTTCATTTCTTTACATTCAGAACTCTCATTTAAACCTTCTTCAAACAGTTCATACTTTTACTTTGGAGATTTTTCTTGCAAACCCAAGATAGTAGGAGTATGGTTTAATACTAATGATATACAGACAGGTAGCTTCTAGTTCACCTATGCAGAATTACAGGTGAAATAGATTCCTTCTATTATTAATTGATTAAGTACTTCAGCATATTAAAGAGGATGAATTATTTATTGGAGCTACTATGTATGCCCCTGTTTTAACATACAATTTAAACTTATTTAATGAAAAATTCTAGAAATCAACACCACTATTGTGTGGGATATAAAAAATACTAACAACAAAAAATACAGAACAGTTAGAATAATAACATTTCCAATATTTACATTTTTTACAGTTAAATGCATTTTTCCAAAACAGCAGAAATCTTGCAGAGATACATCTTTGCTAAGTCTGCTGAAGTTAATGTATTTGCATGATGAAAGAAGATCAGAATATGACTCCCAGTAATCATACAAATACATAAAACTTATTTTTCCCAACATAAAGAGTATCATTTCGATGAGTCAACAGATGTGTTTTTCCAATGAAGCATATAACCAGTACGTTAATTCTCATAATATGAGTCTTTACAGTTTAGAAAGATACGTCTGAAAGTTTGTCTCAGGCCCTTTTTAAGAAACATCGACTCCAAATGCGTTAATGCCAGTCAAAGGAATGATTAACCATCCTGTAAAATTTTGCATTGTGCTCTCTGAAGTAAGAATACAGCTGCTCTAAAACAGTGCTGTTAACAAGAGGATGGGGACGCCCTTTAGATTCATGTAAACATCTCTCCCTCCCATCACTTCTAATGCAGTAGAATCCCTTGGTTTGGTTAAAATAAAAATTAGAAGACATAATTCGGGAAGGAAGATTTAGAAATCTTTCAACTTTTTGTAATTCAGGAAGAGGGTCCTTGATTAAAGTATTGCCATCCACTATGTGAATCTGATCCAAACTGAAATGCTTAAGCCACTTTTCCATATGGACATCATATAAACTTCTCTGAATAGCTTTGTATTTGGTATTAAGCACTCCGTTCTTAATAACAATATCTTCAAAGAGCTGAACAGGCTTGTGGCTTTCTACTCTGTTGTAATATACTTGGGTATAGTCAGATATAACTCTCTCAGTGGGATCTCTTAGAATGAGCAGCAGTTTAATGGAGCTATTCATGTCATGAATTCTTCCTGGAGCCTGTGGTGATGTAAAATAGCCGGGTGTTTTCTCAATTGTAATTTGATTTCCATAAGAAAATGGCATCAGATTTCTATACCAGTCTATTCCTTTCACATAGTTTTCATCCCAGTCAAAGAAGTGGACTTCTGTAGCCGCCACCACAATATTCGGATGGATATCCAACATTTCCAGCAAAGCCCTTGTCCCTCCTTTGCGAACGCCAATGATGATTGTCTGAGGTATTTGTCGGCTCGTGCCAGGAGGTCTCACCTGTGCTGAATAGTGTTCACTTTTATTGCTGAATAATCCCACTTGTGACTTCAGTGTTTCCAGCAGTGCCCCATTCTCAACGGGAGCACCCCGAGCGTGAGTCAGCAGAAGACAAGCTGACACGAGTAGGAAGGCCATGTGGAGAGCAATAATTATTTCAAGATAATTTTTAGCTTGACTAAGGAAAGAATAGGTGAGGCCCCTCTTGAGGTGGTTGGCAGAAATCGTGGTAAGCACACAGCAAGTTTCTGAAGCATCTACAAAATAAAATAAGACAAGTCAGTGTTTCTAAACTCATCATCAGTTGAAAATTCAACTCACAGTTCAATTCACTTACCTAATTTGTGATCCCAATAGAAAATTTACAGGGAAGTTATCTGTTTTCCTGAATTTATTTCAGAAGGACAAAAAAGACCCATGTGTTGGGGTTTTTTTCTCCTTACCATGAGTGACCAATGATGGATAGTACCTTTCAACAGCTTTTATTTCCTCTAAACAGCAGGTTATAATTGTTTACCTCATTTTAAATTGCTGACCATTTGTTTCTTGCTTTGATTTTCCTAATTATCTTCCATATGTACCACAGACTTCTCTCATAAATATCGTACCCAGTATGATAATAATTCCAGAGAATGTTTAAATGTCAACACCTTTTCTCAAATTCCCTGCTAGAATAGTATATTCTTATATAAATAACAGACCTGGATGATGGTGCCACCAGTTTTGTTCTAGTGTGCTATGAATCACACAAAAATAATTCTGCTTACTTAGACACAGTAAAAAAACCCACAGATATAGGCAAAGTTTTGGAATCTGAGCCTTTTAGAGTAGAAAACTAACTGTGTCAAAGAGTAAAGTGGCTGAGTTGGATCAGTGTGGGAATAAAGAAGTGATTCAGGGTGGATGGATTCTTTCCAATTATCCAAGTGTTGTGAGGCATAGTTACGTAAGTGCTGGAAAAATCTTGGCAAAAATCAGATCTTCAGACAGTATTCTGCAGTTCCTCCAAAGAGATACCCAGATGTTTTCTGGGCACTCAGAGATTTCTGCAGGGAAGCAAGTCTGCTTGAAGCTGGATAGCTTCTTTTACTTAATCCAAATTGCATATGATCATTTTAAGAAGTGGCAAATGTTAAATATCGTCAAAATTAGAAAAAAACTTGAGGCTCGCAGATATGTGCATGTGCACATGCAAGTGAAAGAAAACTCCTCTGTAATTGTGTAATTGTGGGACTAACATTTGAAATCTCTTGGTAACTCTTGTATATAATATTTGAAACAGATTGCTTATACATGTCCCATCACTGCAACAGTAATAAAAAATTCAGATCAATGCAGCACTTGCATTGAACCACTGTGCTTGGATTGCCCGTCTATAATTCTGAAAATCCTACAGGACAAATTCCCGTTGAGAGGATGCTTGAGTTTCACTCCAGTTCTGAGCAATTATAGGATCTTAACATTTGTAGGACGTATCTACATTCTGGTTTTGTTTTCAATGTAGCATGCAGAAACAAGCTATTTCATACAGTGAAGCAGCAGTCATTTAAAAAACAATAACCATTTTTGGAATAGTTTTGAATTATGGCTCATATTTTAAAGAAGTCTCAAAGATTTTACAACCATAGCTCCTTCTCCAGTGTTCACTGTCTTTCTTTTTCTGAATATATTGGTCACAGTACGTCATCTCTTAGGAACAACCTTAGAAAACACAGCCAATTCACATTTGTCATGGCCCTGAGGAGCATTCAATATTTCTATTTTAAAATTGTTTACTTTCAGTCTTACTTTACAGGCTTAAAGATTTTAAATTTTTTATAATAACAGTCTAGGCAATGCAGCAGATTCATTAAATCTCTTTTCTAAATCTTATTAAAACCTTCTCCAGCTTCTTGGATATCTAGGGAATGATTCTTGTCAGCCTCAATGAGCACTAAACTCACAGATATATAACAAATATCAACCTTAAAATAATAATTTAAAAAATAAACTGTGACCTTTAGTGAGGAAATCTGTGGAGAGAATTCCCTGTTATGTCCAAGCAAGACTTAAAGGGCAACTGCTTCTTCAAAAAGAATACAGTTTTGACTATGAAAACTGAGTATAAAATTACTAAATATTGGAAAAGTCTAAGTACAAATTGGCTTTGTAATGACAGACTGGGATACTGTTCTCCTATACAAACTTGAAAGGAGGTTTCATTTTAATCGTCACAATTTTTTTACTAAGAACTTCATGTGAAAGTTCTAGTTGAAGTTCCCAAGAGCAAGAAATGCAAGAATTTCTGTGGGAATTACAGGAAAGAACAGGTATGTTCATATCAAAACGATTTATAGTTACTGTTCTTTGGATGGCAAGTTTGGGGAGTGGCAACCAAGCTGTTTAGTGCTGCCAAGAAATTAAAATACATTCTGCTCCAACGGCAGCTAATGCTGGTTTTGGAAAGCTCCGTAGGATGCCCAGCATGAAATCTGAAGCATCACACCCCAGATGATTCCTGAAATTCCAGCTTTCAAAGAATGGACTCTGCTTTAATAACTTCTAGCCAAATTTTTCCATGATTCACAAGGTTCCTGAAGAGCTCACTCTGAGGAAAGGCAGAGTTATGCATAAAATGGTTTCGGAAGTAGCAACATATGACAGTGTGGCAGCTTTCCAGACCCATGATGGCAGCAGGCTGGGATCTGGGAGCGGGGGCCAAGTGAGCAGTTATCCTTCCTTCCTTTAACCTGTTCTGAAATCCCAGTGTTAGTTTACATTCTGTTCATCTTCATTGTTAAATTAAAATTCTTTCAGGAAGACTGAGGACCTGTTATTTTAAAAATTTTACCATTTCTTTCACTTACCTCTTTAATGCTAATGCAGCATGATATACATTATAAATGCACTTACACATCTATACATTAGATTACAAGTACTTTGAACTGAGGCAAGACCAGTCTGAATGTCTGCCAAGCAAGGAATTACTCACAAGTACCAAGGTGGGAGACATACAGTTCATTATCTGTTTTAAATTCTGGAGCTATCCCATTTGAAACAGTTTCAGGAACTGATTCTAGACAAGTACTTTAGGCAACTTTATTTAACCAGAACAGAACTATTTTTAGATTTTTAGAGAATAAGTATTCTTGAGACTAACTAGGTTAATAGTTTAAATTGAAAAAATAGAAAGGAAGAGGGAAAAAGCAGGAATTTCTCTAAAATAAACTAAAGCCAGGGTAAAAAGGAAACAGAACTATTTGATACTGGGACTCTGCAGCACTATAGACAGAGATGTGCTCTTCCTAGATCTGGTGAGAGGTGAAAAAATTCTCAAATTTGCTTCTAAATTTTGTTTAAAAAATTCAAACCCACTAATATTATTTTATCCCTAATTAACTGAGCTTTCTAGTTTCACACACTTAAGAATCAAATGCACATACTGAAACTCAAAGCTGAATGAGAAAATTGTATTTATCACTGAGGAAAGATTGGTCTTCCAAAGTATTTTCAGGTTCACTTGTGATGTGAATGAGAGTCTGTTTAATTTACCACCTGAAATCAGAAGTTCTCTGTAAGACACATTTAGACAGCAAGGAGCAGAAGAGATTCTGCATTTTCTATGGACTGAAGCATTGTTTTAAAAACAATAAAAATGTTAGTTTAACAAGTTTTCAAATTAATCAGTTGTTTTAAAAAATTCTTAGAATATTGCTAGGAAGAAAACCTTACCCAGGAAATACTACTGAAAAAATCAAATTCAGAATGTGCTGTAAAACTGGTGCCCAAATAGATCAAAATTGCCTTTGGGAGCAATTCTGTCAGAACAATGATCCAGCTTTGGCCCAAGATATTTGACTGATTTCAGTGAAGCTCTAAGATGTTAAATCCTGTGGTTAGATTATAATTGCTACATAAATGTAAAGGTTTTAAGGAAGATTCATCATATATAATTGGAATGTTATTTGAATAATTTTTATGTTCTTGCTTTTATTCCTCTACACAATTATATGTACATTTTTAGAAGATATTAACTGCTTTTTATAATGAAAACAATATATTTTACATTAGTGCACCGCACCAGTGAAGAATCTGAAAGTATTCTTATGAAATTAACCCCACGACACATGATCAGAGTTACAGAGCCTTATTATCGTTTTTCCCTATTATTTGGTAGTGTTGGTGCTGTTTAGTAGCATAAGGACAATCAACAGATATAACACTTATTAAGCAGAAATGAAATCCAAAAATTAATTCATGCTGCAGAAAGAACTAATTTAGTAAGTAAGACCTAGGGCTGCTGTTTGTTTTACTTTTTTAAAACCTTAGACAAGACTGGAGAAGCTGCTATGCTGGCTGAAAAATTATTTTAATATTACAGAAATGTACTAAAGACTCTTAACGGCTGCACTCTACTCTAAAAAACTTCTAAGCAGCTTATGATTTATCTTGCTTTGGGGTAAAGTACAAAATTGTAAGGTAAACCTAAATATATTACCATTACTGATTTATAACATTATTAGTTCCTAATAATACTTCCCACTGCCTGTAATGGTTTTCATTGGAGAATTTTGCAGCACTCTGCGTTAATGAACTGCCTGCACCTTATTAAGGCACCATGCTCACCCTACAGGAAATTGCCACTGACCAACGTATATATCCAGTTCAGGAGTGCAAATGCTTTGGAAAGTCAGGTTAATGTGATCTCCTCAAGGTCATGTAGCAGGTCCATACTCCAGCCAAGAATAAAATCCCCAGGGCTTCTAACCCTCCATCCAATTCCAACATTGTGCCATTCCACAGCCGCCTCTCACAGCCCTTATGATAACCTATATCTGGATTACACACTGAACTGAAAAGCAAAGTTGTTCCTCAATGTTTCACCATAACACTCACATATTTTGTGGAATAAAGCTGTTTCTTCCCTCTTGCTCCTTGCAAAAAAAAAAAAATAAAAATCAAGTACAAACTTGGTATTTTGGTTTTGAAGGTATTTGAGCAGAAATACTTCTGTTGGTTACAGAAAACTGCAACAAGGGGAGGTGGTCAAAGCAAATATAACAAAACACCAATTTTTGTCTTGATTTTTAAAAATATATTCGGATTAAAAAAAAGATTTGGATTCAAAACTATTTTTCCTGTTAATTCCTATTAGATATGAACTCAACCCAACACAGAGATCAACCACTGAGAAGAGTATAATTCAAACGTGTGGTTGGCACAACCAACTTGTAACAGCTCAATTATATCTCTGTAATTAAGAACACCTCTAATGGTGAAAATACAGAAAAACTATTGGAGCCTAACTGGATTCACAACCAAAAGTCACATAAGGTGAAGTGTTTCAGAAATTTTTTGAAATACAATGATATTATGATGACAGACTACTGTAAAATATTCATATACAGACTGGCTTATGTAATAAATAATTCTAAACAACAACAATATAATTCTAAAAATTTTCAAATATCTGAAATTAGGCTGGTGGTTTTCCTTCAGTAAAACTAGACTTAGTTGCATAGCATAATAAATGCAAATCTGCACTCAGCATGGCTTATACATCTTTTAAAAACAGGCAAATGAATTATCCAGTGCATATAGGACACATTGCTTAACAGAATCCAGTATCAATGTATTCAAATCCAATAAAGCAATGACTAATTCTATTAATTCTAAGCATTAAATATTAGAAGAAATACTATCATCAAAAGTCCTCTTCATAATACCTTAATTCTGATTTATAGTATAATTTGTGAAATAGCAGACATTAAAAAATACTTGGCACATGTCCAATGATTGAACAGAAAATTATCCTATTTAATATTAAATGAAAGGAAACACAGGTCAGCTACTTCTCTCCACACATGTGAGATATGCCTAGCAGAGTCCAGGAGACAATGAGAGTGCATTTCTGAGTGTGGAAAATGTTTAAAATTTTGGAAAAGTTTCCTGCTTAGAAACAATTTTAAGTCTTAATTTTATTACAAGCAGTGTAATTACTTTAGGTTTACATTAGAAAGAGATCAATTAGGTGCAACTGAATAGTTTTAGAGCTGTGTCCTAGAAGTGAGATTTGATTCAGAAGAATCCCGAATTAACTGTTGCAGGAAACTAAAGACTGTGTGGGAAAGGACAGTTATCCCAGTAAAAGGCAACTCTTTATAGGGCATTAAACTTTTCTATGACACTTTCAGTCTGTGCTCCACTCCCGGACTAAGTGTAACAACTCAATAACATTTGCATTGTCATTTCTGGGTTTATCAGAATCAGGCGGGAGAGCTTGGTCAGATCCCGTGAATATACAGGGATGGACATGAAGAACACTTCCCACCTGGAACCATGGAAAAATCTCTGCTGCCAACTGGAGAAAGCAAGAAACTGTAAGAGGGAGTAAAATGGAGTTTTGTCACAGAGCTACAGGATGAGCTCCAGTGATCTCTTTTCCTACAAGGAAGAGAGGAATAAGTACAAAAAGGAGCACAGACCCACAGTCAAACAAACACTGCAGCAGTTCATGTTGTTGATAAAGAGCCTTGAATCTTGTAGGCATCTAAGAATTTTGTTCACTTTCATTTTACTCAAACTATGGACATATTTCTTATTAGGGAGATGCACAAAGAATTCCTAAATGAGGTAGTACCCAAAAACCCACGATCCCACGAACTGTCTAGAAATGCTGCCTTGCTGTTTTAACACCTCTTTGGGTAATGAAAGAATTTAAAGGTTTCTCTTTAAGCATCAACACAAAAATATGTCTTAGAAGACAAAGACATTAACATTTAAAGTCCTAGTATCAGCAGTGAATTTATTTGTGTGAACTTTTTCTAATGAGATTGCAGCTTTATAACAGCCAACAGTTACTACCTTATAAGAATAAAAAAAAGGAATAAAAAAGAAAAGAGCTCTTTGGTGAGTAAAGTTTGGAGCTGCAGTGTAACAGCAATTGGCTGCAGGCTTCTACGAGGTACACAGACTACAAGGGTTAAAAAGGAAAGCTAGGAAAGGTTAGCATAAACTATAAACACCATTAAACCATTGGCAGGTGATATTAGCAGATAGGAGTTTTGAAAAAGTTTGCTTCCCCAAGGCTAGCATTACATTTCCTAATTCCTTTTTCTGATAACTCAAGATAGAAAATTGCCTGATGATAATATGACTGCAAATATGTAGCAGTACAGTAATATACACAGTATAAATACACTAATAAATTTCTGAGCTAAATAAACCTTCTACAGCTGTAGTTTACACATTTACATTTTATGATATCTTTGAAAAATATCATACTCAAACCATCCACATAAAAGTCACAGAATTACAATTTCATAAAGGTCTTTAATATGTTTAGTCCATAAAGCCAGGTACATTCTAAGGATACCTCTAAATAGACATAAATAAAAATTCTATTACAATGTAAAGAGTGGATAGTGGTCAGATTAGCACAGATGAGAAGGCCAATTTTATTTGTCTAATCATTCTACTTATCTCACTGGCATATTTCAAATGGAATTGCATTACCATTTAATTGAATTAAACTTACACCTCTAATTGTTAATTACATATCTGGATTAATAAAAATTGAAGTAACAAAGATGCCATGACAGTTCTTCAGCCAAATAAGTAGTAGCCTTATAATTATAAAGGTGCAAGATGTACTGATGTGTGGCTGATAAGCAGCTTTTATGAACATTTCTACAACAAAGCAGTAAGGTTAAACTTCAGCCTCTCTACCTCTGATACGATTAATTGAATATTATTAATTTTTCCACACTCATTGTCACAAAGAACACCTTAATACTCACTGATATTTAGGAAATAAAATTAGAATTTGATGCCAAGGATTTATGAGAGACCTGTCTTTCAAAGGAAAGATTCCTCAGGGGGTCAGAGATAGGAAGAGAAACATTCGATGGGGATGAGGACAGGTTAACTCTGGGGCACAAACAGCAGATTCCTACAGGACAACCATGTCAAATAGCTGACCCTAAAACATGTTATGCTCTTGTGAAGAGCACACATTCCTGGTATTAAAACAGAAACACACCCAAAAAATCAGACACAAGAACTCCCACCTTGAATGCGGTCCAACAGTGAGATATCTCAGATGAGTCTGATGAGCCAAGGTCAGTACCCTACCCTCTGTTTATATCTTTTAGAATAATTTTTCCAAGGCTCTGGCATTAGTCCCTGGGAAGCAGTTATATGATGTTGACTGACAAGAATTGCTCTGCTGGGTCCTATATAAATGCTGTATATCCCCATTATACAAGGCATGAAACAAACTGATCCTTCCCTCGGTAATAAGTCCTGCTACCCAACAATCAGCAGCTTGGAGACCTGCTAATGGCAAATGCAAGCAGTAAAAGGATCCAACTCTTGACTCAGGGTTATACTGTAAAGCACAGATCTAAAGTGAGCTGGGAATTCATTCAAAATAAAACAAAGCAGCTGAAAGGCCCATCAGAGTTGAAATCTTTTGGCCTTGTAAAGGATGACTGAACAAAATTTAAGAAAAGTAACAGCTCAGGAGTAATTTTTTTTTTTTAAAAGAGTGAGTGCTGAACAGAAGATGTGAAAAGATATAAAGAAGTTGAAAGCATAAATGAGTGATGGACCTAAGACTGAAAGTTTAATTTGGAAATTTTGGGTACTGGCATAGGCCCTGATAAGAGACAAGATCAAGACAAGGATCAGAGAAAAATAGGGTGAGTATGAATGTTCGGTAAAATAATGAGATTTACCAAACTAAGAAACATACTAAGTGTACACTGAGTTTAGGTATGATGAGAGACTTGGGGCACCATAGAACCAAAAATTATACAAAAAGGACCTCACAGTCTGTTTTTCTCAAAGTAAACAAACAAGTACAGCCTGTAGTAAGAGACCACAGAAAGCAACTGCTTAGCAATTCTTAATGCTGATTAATAAATATATTAGTAAAATATAAAAAAATACATTAGTAAAATAAATATATTAGTGAAAACTCTTGTCTTAAACTGGTAAAAAAATCCTTGCTAATAAAGAAGGTAAATACACTGCAACATATCAGAAAAGAAACAAATAGATAATGCTTTTCCTGAATAGAAGCTCAATGCATTCAACATATATCCATCACCAAGCTATGTGCATGTTCAACCCAGCAGACAGCTGTAGAGATACAGGAATGAAGGGAATTTAGGACCATTTGAAAATGTCTGATAACTGGAATACAACACATAAACCAGCCCAGTGTGCGACACTTCCACGTCTCTCGCACTGCTCCTCAGGCTGGCACGGAGAGGCAAAGATGACAGTCTGAAAACAGGGAGTAAGTGAAAGGCAGATTATTTTCTGGCTATTATGTAAAAGAAGAAATCAGATCTTTGCTCCTTACCAAACCTGTTCCCACTGCCAAAGTAGCACGTTAAAATACAGTAAAAGGGTACCCACTATTCCAAAGAGTCTGAGAACAGGTAACTAACACCAAACAATTCTAATGCTTTTCTCCAGGACTTCTGAGATTACTTAGTAGAGTCTTATCTGACTGTCTTTTGCACTTTTTAGTTAGGAAAGACAGAACTTAGAAAAGCTTCTACGCAGTCAAAATTTTTCAAACCTTGATATACAGCCTGTAGACATGTCAGTAGTCCAACCAAAGATGTACACACACGTCAAAAACTCTTACACTCTTAAACTCTTACACAAGAAAACCAAGCAACTCCCTCTCCTCTTTTCCCCAGACCAGACAGTTATGACAACTTCACTGCACAAAAACAACCTCTGCATCTACAGGTTTAAGGTGTCCTCATAAAACCACTTTCTGCTGTAACACCACGGCATCACACAGAGTGGTTAATTCAGGCAGAACCTGCTCCTTGCCATAAAGCCCCACTTCTGCCCCACAGCTCAGTGCCATGGTGCACCCAAACAAGCCTTCCACACTTTTCCTTTAATGCTGCTCTGCTTCAAATCAGTTACAACTTCTCAGAAAGGCTCTTTGATAGATAAGAGTGCCCGGAGCAATTTTTTGGCGCCTTTAAGCTCTGTCAATTTTTACCTAAGTCTTTAAGGTAAAATCATATCTAGGAGCCATCACGTACATTTAGGATGTGGACTTTAAGACTTTTGTGAGACTTGTGACAAATGGTGAGGGTTTGTCACATTAGAAACTCTGACTAGAAAAAGCCACAATAGATGTGGTTGGAGACAAAATAAGAGCATGGTAAGATTAGCTCTCAGATTCAAATACTCTGTTTGCTGCAATTAAGTTTTCCTTCTCACTATATAGCTTATGATCCATGCATTCCATACTGTTCTAGTCCATTCAAATATTCTTTTTGATGCAAATATTTTTCATAACCATTATTTGTAGTAATTTTTTATTTGAAATTGTCGTACCAATTTGGAAAACATCTTTTGCACCTAGGTATCTAATAATGACCTTTTCATGTTTTTGTCCTTAAGTCAAAATGATCTCTCCAGTATTCAGGTGGTTGGTAAGGTGCAAGAAACACCTACAGCAGAGGAAAGAGGCAGAGGTAGGGAAGGGCTCTGACATATTCTCATATTTAACTGCATATTAATTAAAGCAATAAAGAGTTAGAATGTTCAAAGTCATTCTCTTAAAACTGGTACAACGTGCATTTTAACTTACTCTGAATCCCCTGATTTCAGCTACTCAAGGAGATCCAATGTGACAGCAGATTGGTCTCACAGTGCCACAACAAACGGACATTTCCCCAAGGACCAATACTTCAACACAGCATAGAGGAGAAAAATACCTCCATTATCTTACATTCTCCCTCTCCCTCTCTGTCTCCGTCCTTCCCAAAAAAAAAAAGGAAAAACCCTCAAAACACAGAACTTTGTTATTCTAGGTCCAGACTGGCAAAAGAACTGTAGTTTTTCTGTAGGAGGAGGTGATAATTTTTGTGATCTGTCATTCCCATTGTCTAGCTGCAATTAATGTTTTCTTACTACATAGCTTATGATCCACACATTCCATACTGTTCTAGTCAATTGAATTTTTTCCTCTGAAAATTTAAAAAAAGAAAAGTTGATGATCAGCACTCAATTCTCTTTTCCCTGTTCTCCATCACCAATAAAACACTGTTATATAAAGCAAAGACATAGGGGCTGGTATGTGGTGGATTTCCACATAAAATACACATCTTGTGCATCCTGATCTTTGTTTCTTTGCCCCATAAACACCCTTAGCAGTCCCTATGGACGGTGCAATTTTAAAGAAAATTATTCTCTCACTGTTCCTTTTATTCTGATTTCACCTTTTCCCCCTTTGAATGTGTTCTGAGTTTTTCAGTGTTAACAGGGTATTATTAGCAGTTTTTCTACACCATCCTTTACCAGTGTCTTAGCAGTTACTTTAAACGTTTTGAAGAACAGATGTCAACATGTAAATACCTGTTAATTAGCAAGTCCAGTGGGATACACAGAAAAAACTCAGAAAGTGAAACACCAATCCAACACTTTCAAATGAGACTGCCCAAAAACATGTAAATTCAGAACGATGTTCTGGTGCCATTATTGACAGTGAATAGGAGTTTATTGCTTTAATAAAATGGAGATGGAGTTGGATACTGCTGAAGCTAAGGCTAGAGAACCTTAACCCACAACAGGAATTGTGGTGCAATTTTTAAAGATATGGAGCACCTGAGGGGGTTTTTTTGCATTTTAGGATGGCTGAGAACTCCACTGAAGGTTTTCTGTTTTCAGGCACTCAAAGAACAATTTTCCAACTCAGCAACATGTAAGAAATATATGCCAGTAAGTGCAAAGATTCTCTGGCTGACATCTGCAGCCTCCCTCTTTGCAGATGATGATGTGTCCAAGCCTTGTACCATTTCATGAAAACTTCGATATTTTGAAAAAGCCTCACATATACACAGTAGTTCAGAAAGACTAATATGAAATTTAGTTAGGGAAAGAGGATCTCTGGTGGAATCTCCAAATTACTTATACAACCTCTCCATCCTCCTGCTCTCAGGATTTAGTACCTCACAGTTTGGCCATTGCCACATGCAATGGTTTGAAAGCACAGTCATAATACTATTTCCCCGGAGAAATATTTACTCAGTTTCTGAGAAATGTATACTCCTATTTAAAGCAACATCATGTTTAATTTCTTGACAATAAAGGGTTTTTTTTCTGCATTCTGATTGTGAGTGTTCATTCCCCTTACCTTAAATATGTGCTCACAGGGGAAAATAAATCTGGATTTGAAATTTAATTTGTAACTATAAAATATGGAATAGTTATTCTGTTTATAGCATACTAAAAAAGGTAGTGCAAGTACACAATGTAAGCTACTGGTTATTGATGCCAGCTCTGTTTTAAAGCAATGGTAATAGCTTTTCCTCTCAAGGGAGGACAGTATTTCTTCTACAAACTATAAATTGTATATATTATTTTACATTTTTAATGCTGAATTTTCATCTTGGATTTGTAGTTTGACATCTCTTAGGTAAAATATTTTCACACTCAGGTCCCACTTATTCTTAATGGCATCTATCAATTTCAAGCAAAAAGAACATTAATATTAAGAGCAAGTTAAATTTCTTCGGGAAGGTTTTCTGTCAAGGGAGATGACATGGATGTACTTGGAAAATTATTACACCTACTGATACTTTAAGAGGAATTACAGTCAAAAGAAAAAGTCATTTTGAGTTTATAGCTAATAAACAGTTCAGAGCAAATTCTTGAGATCAGAATCAAAATGCTGAGATTAAACAATATTGAAGTGTCAGTGTGTGAGAAATAAGGGGTTCAATTACTGAATGTGAAAGAGTCTGGATTCCTATACTATGGAGCTTACCAAAATTATGTAAGAAATTAGGGCATAGCATGTCAAAAAAATCATAAAATAAAGCTATTTCCTCTGACATTTAAAAAATATAGCTGATATAACTGTCATTCAGAGTCTGGAAATATTTCAGTCAAATATAAAAGTACCAGGAGAAATAAATCACCAAGTCCAACCTATTTCATAAAACATCATGATTTGCTGTGTATGCATGAGTATGCAAAAGAAATTGAATCTGAAGTACTTTAAACGTACACCATCTTCTACTACACGTAACCATCTTCTACTAAAAGTACCATAAAGCCAGTGGTGAAAGAGGAAAAGAGTGGAGAAAGCAATGGAAGTGATGAAATGTATAAAATGAAGCATATGTAGGAAAAACCAGCTTATTAATAATTTTAGTGAGCAGAGTTAGGTTCCATATTTGTGCAAATATGCACACACACATACATAGCACACAGAGAAATAAAGAACAGACAGTAATAGAAAATAATGTAGTCAGATTTAAGGATTTAATATACTCAGGATTATGAACAATACAATTGATACTGATAAATGTAGATTATAAAACTGCATTGCAAATAGATAAATGTGTGCACACTGGAAACACTTTCAGGATCAAATGTTTAAATGCAGAAGAATTTAGATTTGTTATAACATAACAAACCTTAAGAAAATTTAGGTTCTACTGTAGTGCAGGTACAAAGGGAGACAAAAGTGGGTAAGGATGGTGTAGTGGTAGATGGAAGGGGAAATTGAATTAATTGGAGTTCAGGTTCCACATTTCCATGTGGGGACTGGATCAAACATAGCTTGGACAGTTATGCAATAACACAGTGAGATGGAGTTTGAATTGACAGTTGATTAAATACTTTCAAAATAGAGCGACTTACTCAAACTCTGTGATTATTTGCATGGGGAGCTAATGCTCAGCAGTTAATGCATTTTAAAGTTTACACCTCATCTTTCTCACAGTATTTCCCCTTGAAGACAAGCCTTGAGAGTGAAATCTTTCAGAACCGTTTATGCTGGTCTCATTTTAGTCCCACAGAAGTCAGTCATACAATCCTTTACTTAGTAGCTAAGTTATGAAAATTTTGAAACATTCCCCTCTCTTCCTCATCTTGTGCTTTTGAGAATTGTGTTTCTCACCTTGCAGTGATATTACAAAGGCAAACTCAAACACCTTGAATATCTAGGTGATAGAAAAATGGGCGAAACCATAAAATTAATTTCTTAAGATTGAAATGCTGAGTTGCATTGCTACAGCTGAACAATAAAGGAAACATTAAATCACTATGGATGTTTAGAAATACAACTAGGTGTTCTGGAGGGATTTTAAATTACGGAGCTGACAAACTACCAAGCAAAATCAGCCCACATTTAGAAAGATGACAATTTAAAATCTATGAACAATACTAAAAATTCACAGTCATTGATATAAATTGAGAGAAATTACATTGGAATAAGAAAAGAAAATGGAAAGAAGCTACGATATGCGAAAATGAAATAAATTAATTTAGATTATACGCTCATTCCATACGAACAAACACGTACCCTATTCTGCTGAGAAAAATTTTTACAGTGCTTTTAGATTCGATTGATAATGCCTGTTAAATAGCATGGGGTAAAATACAGACTGATAAAGTTTATTTGGCCTTCTTACAAAGTACTTCACTATTATTTTCAGGGTAGAAAAGCAAAGATTCAATGTGCATTAAAAAAGCAGCTCAGAAAGCAAACTGTAGGAAGGCACAGGAAATCCTCAACATCCAGTTAATTCACAACCTTGCACCAGGCATCTCTTTAGGAAAAGATACAGGCTGAGAGTTTCAAAGGAGTCCAAGGAGCTTCAGTTACTGATTCATCTGAAATTTGAATTTCAGGTTAGAGACGGACACCTAGATCCCTCAGACTTCCTGGAAAGCCCTACCCTTAGGATTCTTTGTGAAACACTCAAAAATCTCAATGAAAACTTGAGTTTGATGCCCAGAAGTGGACAAAGGCCAGCACGTTATGGGTATGCAAAAGCAGTAAGAGAAAATGACGGTACAATTCTAATGTATTTTGGTAAACTCATGGTTCAGAGTGACTACAGCAGTGAGTTCCATTCTGGTCAACCTCGCTCAGAACGAAGAGGGAGTTCAGAGGTGGCTGTCAACAGAAGATTGCTAGCATAAATAATTTGTTAATATAAGGAGAAAGTAAAAAAATGCAGAGCCTCTGCTTTGCTGCATTAGATAAATGAACCAAGAACCCTTGCTCATTCCCTCACACGTTCATAAAACATATTTCAGCAAAACAAAAAGGCAACAAAATTAAAACTGACAAAGTTATATGCTCTGAACAATGCACAATTAATCTGGGAGTGTCATTGCCACTAAATATTACTGCAGATCGGTGTAACACGAACAAAAGGAAAGCAACTGCCAACAAAGAAAAAAAAATTTAAGTTATATTTCAAAATAGAGTATTTAATTTCTTACATAAAAATCTATTATAGCAGTAGCTTTTACAAGAGTTCAAGGTGAAAAAGAGATGGATTTGAGAAAATTGCATTTCTATATTCATAATAACTAGGAGGTATATCATACAGAAATACATAGCAACTTACTAAAGATACTTTTCAAAGAAATTTCACATAAATAAAGTCTAAATAATTTTTAATGCATTTGGATGTGTTTGTTTATTGAGTTCTGTGGAAACAGGGGAAGAGAAAAATCTCCATTTCTGACTAAATAACCATAGTTTCCACTCTCATCACTCAAAGTCCAACTTTTGTCTTTTACTAGTTTAGTAAAGACTAGGAAATACGCAATTAGAACACATAGTCTGACATTGATATTGAAAGTACAAGCAAATTTGGATTTACAGCGGACAAGGAAAAGCAGAGCAGCATGCCAGACTAGAGTCACATTCCAGAGGAGAAAAGGTTGCAAATATAAAAAGTGAAGTAAGCTAACAGATAAAGTTAGGAACTCAGCTACTTCTATGGTTTATCAACACCAGGGCACAAAGTAACATGATTAAGTGATTAAATTTAAGAGGACATGATAACAGTCACATTCATTTAATTTCAGATTGTGAGTCACGTTTTCTAGATTCAGCCATTCTCACTGATCTCTAAACTTCCTGGTGCTTCATATTCAATCAAGACACCAAATTCTAGGCGTCTTTCCTCAGATTATTGCTCACTAACACAGAGAATAGCAACACTGGTCCACATAAATAATCCTTACATTCATCCTGCTTTTTTACTAGGATGGCATAAATTCTTGGATAGTTTCTAATCCATCAAATCACGTGAAATTCTCCAGTGCGGTGCTCTTATCTAGCCAACAACTCCACACCTGGGACTTGTACAGTTAAACATTTCTTTTCTACTTACACTTGTTTCTATTAAACTGCAGCTTATTTTATGCAAACCTTTTATTGGAGATAGCAGCAGCATTTTGACACCGAGTCCTGTTCTCCAGTATGCTTGAACCCTTCCTGTCTTTAAGTCACCCTTGTCTCCCCCATAATCCAAGTAATTAATAAAAGATACCATCTACTGGGTTTTTTATGCTTAAAAATTGTGCAGTCCAATGTGGCTTTTCGCCAATAAACACTGACCTCCTCAGCACAACTTTCATTCAAGATGTATTAAAAGCAAAGTAGAGGAATTAAATACATGGCAAGAGTTGCTATGCGATTAAGTGCAGAAAAAGAGACATGAATATATGCAGTGAGCAAATTAAAATATAATTAGCCATGAAAGGAACATAATTTCATGTGACAAACAACAAGCATCTAGAACTCCGATCCCATTCATCTCAATGGAGATGTTAATTTCAGATTAAGTCAAATTAAAACAAACAAAGAAGAAACAAAGCCAGCTCTCCATCTCTGAAGCTACATGAAAATCGAAGCATTTTTGCATCTTGGCAGGGTTTTTAACTGAAACATTTGTTAAGCTTCATGTAAGAAAGGCTGTACTTGATTGAACCAAACATTGTCTGGTCCTGTGTCCCCTCTCCATCAGTGGCCCCATGGGGGGCCCTTAAGGGAGTGTAAAAGCCCAAGGCAAACATGCAGCGGTTTTTCCCAGCACACTTTCCTAGGCTCCAGTGAGTCTGAGCTTTGGTGGCTCTCTGGAACTGTACCATGGGTTTTATAGTCCTTAATGGACAATATCAGTACCCAGTCTCACCCCTTTTTGAATCTCTGTAAACACAGCTTGTGTCAAGGATTTCCATGGTGTAAATACATGAAACTGAAAAAATACTTCCTTTGGTTCAACCTAAACACAACACCTGCTGGTTTTATCTAATGCCCGATGTCCTTGCAGCAAAGAACCAGTGAACAATCACCCATAATCATTGTATTCGCCACTCAGGAATTAATAAACTTGTCATAGCCTCCTTTGGTTTTCTTCTTCCCAGACTGAAATCTTGTAGTTCTACTTGTTCCTTGTTTGAAAGATTTATTTAATCATCCGTTACTCATCCTACTCATTCTTCTCTTCCTATTCAAGATGCAGGTGCAGTGCTGTGACACTGCTTGTAAGCATGATGGTCTCTAATCTATTCTACTTCTTTCTAAAAATGTATAATATTAAATTTGCTTTTTTTTTTTTCCCTGCTACTATTTCCATAGCTCACAGTGAAGACACTGTGAATAGATAATCTCACAGTGAAGTCCTTAAACAATAATTGTCAGTTTGAAGTCCATTCTTGGGCACGAATTTATATTTTTTACCCTTTGAGAACTACTTTACATTTATTTACGGGGAATTTCACTTGTCACTTTATCACTCAGTATCACTGAGGTACTTTGCAGTTGGCTTTCATTTCTCCTATTCTAAATAAATTACTATCAGCTGCAAATTCTCCTGTATAAAGACAGGCTCAAACTAGTAATTTTCTGTAAAAATAGATTCTGACACACAACATATCAAGACTCCACAGACGTGGAAACACAGGGCAACATTTTTAGAAACTTCCAGTACATTTTAATGCATCCCTTCTAAATTAATGTTAATATACATCCCTACTAAATAGACAACTTTTAATATACAAGATTTCACAAATGCGAGATTTCTACAAATTCAGCCCCTATTAATAAGAGCAGTCAGGTACACATCAACTGATAATAACTATATACAACAGCATATAAAACTTATAAGTACTTTAAAATATGTGTGCTAAATATTTTTAAAGGCAACAGAAAATAGTTTCTCCTGTTATTTTCTTTGAAAGTGGATATTTGCATACATGGTTACATTATCAGCACTTATTATTTTAATATATCTACTCAGAATAAGAAAATTAACCATGCATGTACATCTGAGGTAAAAAACAGCTTATGTTGCCTACATGTTACCAGTTTTTAATCTCGCTGATGAAAAATTTTAAGTACTATGGCAAATAAAGGCAGTGCTTTAGTCCCAGGCTGCAGGGACTTTCACTGACCTCTTAACTATTCCTATACTAAATTGCTACTTTATTTTTAATGAGTGTTCTAAAAATGCAGTAGCTGTTTGTATTCTGAATCTGCAAATGTTGCAAAAATTTGTAAAAATGGGTCAGTTTCAAAACCCTAAAAACTTTCAGTCTATTATTATATAGTAGTATTTATAGAACATTCTCAACAGCTAATGTTCAACAGTAGTAATGTATTTTAATGACAGAAATATTAAATAATAATATAAGGTTGACTTAAAAAAATCAGAACTCAGTAATATTAAACCTAAAATAATAAATGTCTTCAACTGAACAACAAACACTGACATGAATATGCACAGATACAAATTGTTATTAAGCTTGAAAGATTACTTAGCCTTTAGGCACTGTTCAGAACTCAAGATAATTCAATTCTGTTCTACCAGTGAAACTGCTTCACTTTCATAAGAGATGCAATTTCAGTTAATTCTAGCAATCTTAGCATAGTTTGCAATAAAAAAGCCACATTGTGTTTCTCATACCATCTAAGCTGTATTAATTGTACTGGAGATCACTACTGCAAAGCCATTTACATTCCGAAGTTTTCTAACTGATGTTCCTTCTGCAGAACGCCAAAACTGAAACATTTAAATGTTTAACAAAAGCGGATTGTCATTAAGATGTGTCTGAAGGGCTGCTGTTAGGACACTACTCTGTGCTCTGGGAGAATAGTCAAGTACTTGATTTGCCTGATTGAGAACTAATTTTCCATTATTAGACCAGACCACTTCAAGAGTAACACTTCTGTTCTCTCCTCCTTACCCAGCTTTTCTATCCATTATGCTTTTTCATATCCAGTTTAATTAACTCCTCCCTCAGGGTTTCAGTTATTGAGATTGGGAAGCGGATAATAAATTGCAGGCATAGCTGCATAGGCATAAACCTTGTTGTCATCTGTAGCCATCGATGGTTTTGAAGAGTCCTGAAGGTAAGGGTACCCTCATTCCATCAACAGAACAAGGCAGACAATGAGAGGCTACAAACGCACATTTCAAACTGCACAGAGCAGTCTGAATTAGCATGTGATTTGTATCACCAGTTAATACCATCATTTAAATAAGAAAAGTTGCTTTAGCAAACTTGCAAGCCTTGATCTGTGCCGCTTTGCTTTTATATCTTCCTTTCATTCAGTCTCAAGGTAGATCTCAAAATGCATAATCCAATTAAACAGCAAAAATTTCTGTAATTAATTAGGAATAATTCTCCTTTCTCTTCTGCTTAAACACATAAATCCCCCAACCTTAAGAAATGGAAGTGGGATAAAATAGTACAAATAAACTTCTGTAAGTGGGTGACTTCTATATACATATCTCCGATCTGTGACATCACAATGCCACAGTCACAGAACGCTGAGGCGGAAGGGACCCCAGGAGGTCACTTATTTTGCCATAGGCACAGTCAGCTATGTTGAAACCATTCTTGACAGATGTTTGTATAACCTGATCTTATAAAATTTCCAGTGATGGAAAATCTATAACTTCCTTAGGCAATCTACAAAAATACTGTTAAAAATTGCAGCTATTATTCAAGATAGCAAAAAGTCCCTACTGAAACTGGTCTGGAAGATTAATTCTTTCCAGCTCTAATCCATAATATAGCCCTCTTGAATTCATGCTGATAATGACTATGCACATATATCTCCATGACTAGACACACAAAACACATGTTGGTTTTCAGTTTTATAAAAGAGGAATTCTGTGTAACCCATCACAAGTGCCGTTAAATTAGTAAATTACAGAGAACTTCACAATTAATCAAGGTACAAATGCATTAAACATTCCAATACGGAGCAGTGTATTCTAAATAAATCTACCTTACTTTCATATCATTTTGATACAGAAGGACAGACATTTTCATGTACATGTATATAAATACACATGTACCTACTCTGTGGGTAGACTGCAGTTTAATACAAATTTCTAACGCAAAATATTCCCAAGTGTCTAGATCTGTTGAAGCCAAAGGTTCTAATGATAAAGAAATTAGCACCTTCACAAATGAGGATTCTATGGTCAAGCCAAGCCAGATGGCTCTGGACACTTGTCTGCAACCTGACTTGCACTGAAGGGTCAATATTACAGTTTATTCATAAGCAGGAGTTGGGAATCCCTGTTGGCTGCAATAAGGATGAAGAATTAATTCTCTCCTAACAACATAAAACCCAGCAGGATTTTACTTGCAAAGGCAACAACTCTTTCCAGAATTTAATGCACATTAACTAAGACTTCTAACTTTCTTTTTTTCCAACTTTGTATTTTTTTTTCTCCTTTATGAGAATAATTTTACTAGATAAATTAAAATTTTCATGGTGGTAGAGAGCAAAAGATCTTGCAGTTATGGGAAAAAAACTGCTTTAAGGCTTTAGTCCAAATATCTGGAAGAAAAAGAGTAACAAAAATAGATCAGAAACTATTTTGGAAAGTGGAAAAATGGACAATCTCTTTTTTGATTTTTTATCCCCTAGAAGAAAAGTTTTGAACTTACCGAGTTAAATATTGACAACATTCTACCAATAAGTGTGTGTGGGCTTTTTCAAACAGCTGGAACGTTATAGATTTTTGCAAGTTCACAAGCCTTGTGCTCACATTTCCAGTAAAAGCTGCTGTCTAACAAAAGCTAAATGCCCCAGGGACGTTGAAGTGAACACATTTTTCTGCTGGTTTAAGCACACCAGCAGTCATTTGTAGAGTTTACATGGCTTTCTTGTCAATACCTGCTGGTCACAGTTGGTGAAGAAGCAGTTTCACTTATGATCTGCTTGCTAATTAAGCATGGCAGCAGCCATTCAGAGTGAAATTTTCAACAACCTGACACACAAAAGGAAAGAATCAGATGTATTCTCAGAAGACTTCGATCTTCAAATCGTGTGGATGGATTCTGTAGTTACTGAAACTGAAAGGTAACAGAAATTACTTTGCCAGGTTAACATGCAACTTCTCTGATGAGCTATAAGGTACTGTACATAGGATGAGTGCTTTAACCCTGATGTTCTACAACACAATTCTTTAAAAGAAGGAAAGTTAAAAGGATTTGAAGCCATCCCAACATAGGCCAGAAATCTGTATTGTCTTCTTCTCCTCATTTTCTTCAGTGGTTCATAATCTATCATTTTCTATTGAAATCAGTCATCATCCAACTGTACTTTATTTCAGCTGTCCGTTGCTTTACTTGCAGGAGGGTAGCAAAGCTGGTGCTCTTCTGTGCACAAAACACCCCAGAAAGTATCAGCAAGGCTACCTCATTGCTCCGTTTCAAATTCTCTGCTTCCTTGGCCTTCAAAAGCCATTTTCTTCTTTGCTGAATGGTTGTCATCTAACATCTCATTGCTGCCTTGTTTTACTCCTCCGTGGTTTCATCCATGCTCGTGTTTCACAGGCAGAGGTCTTTGCCATTTGTACAGCCCCACCCAGTGGTCCCAGGCTTGAATTCCAAGACACATCGCAATGCAGTAAATGAAATAACCCCTGAAATACTCGCTTCCTTGAGATCTCACTATTTTTTATGCCCCTCGTGCAGAAAGAGGACAAATCTGGAGTGGCTGGTAGCCAAATCTGACTACGAATTATGAGCAGGCTGTTAAATCTGTGTAGGTAATGAAACAGAACACACTATTTCACAACACACATCAGAACACAAAATTTCACTAAAAAAGTGAAATTTTTCTGAGAGAAACCTTAAGATAGCAAAGGCATTCATATAACTACCAGAGGTGATTGAAAGGCCTTTTCCCACAGAGCAAAAATTCACTCCACAAGGAACTATCATGTCCAAGAATATTTTTTCAAGCCATGATCAAATACTTTAAAATGCAACAAATATTTATTTATATCTAGTTTGTAATTGCAATTTTTCAGTTCTTGTCCACCTGAGCTTTACATTAATCTCCTCTAAAAATGGACATTTGACTTAATTTAAAAAAAAAAAAAAAGCATGTTTTACAATTTTGGACGAGAAATATAGGAATAAAATTTCATTTTTAAAACTTGCTAAGGACAAGAACGCTATAGAAGGTGCTTCTATGCTTCTTGTAAAGGCAACAGGCACAAAAAAGTTCAGAAAGTCAAGTACCTTATTTTTTATTAGAGACAAACAAAAGATCCCCTGGACAGACAGTGGGAAAAAAGGCTATAGGGAAAAAAAAAAAAAAAAAAAACCCAAAAACAAAAAAACCCCAAACCAAACATATATATAGATATAGATATAGATATAGATATAGATATAGATAATAGATATATATAAGATTTCATTTTAAAGACTGGTACTCTTTCCCCGACCTTTGGCCATTTTTCTTTTAGTTTTTTAATAACAAATGAGGTTGAGCTACTAAGCTCTCTGGAGATAATACACAATAGAATTAAATAAAGAACTGAAATTGAGACACAGTGAAAAATACATTAGAAACCTACCAAAATTTTTAATTAAAGTAGTCCAAAGAGTTAGAAAGTCTTTAAATTTCAATTTCATGATATTGTACTGAAAAAACATACCCTGGTTCTGGTAATTTTGCACTGCTGTTTTTCCTAGGGGTTTTTTGGTTTTGGTTTATTTTTGTTGTTGTTTGGTTTTGGGGTTTTTTTTTGGTTGTTGTTTGTTTGGTGGTTTTTGTTTGTTTGGTTGGTTTTTTATGGTTTTTTTTGTTTGTTTTTTTAATACCTTGTCACTTCACTGCTGTCTGTTCTTTGAAATGCACCTCCTAACTGCACCTATAGATTTGAAATGCACCTGAGATTTTGTCTGGACCCATAATGAAATGTGAAATACCTGCAAAATGCTGCCAACACTCACTAAGAACTAGAAAATGTTACAGCAGGAAGTGCTGTCAGTGCATGAGTAGCCTCACACATGAAATCCTGCATCAGAGAACAAAGAATAAAAAGTCTTTGAGCTTCTTTCAACATCAAGTGCTACTTATTTAGTATCAGGATTTTACTAACCATGCTTTTTAAAAATACTTCAATCAAAAAAAGGGTCACAAGAAAGCCACTGGTACAATTTTTATTCCTGCTGGAGACTTTTGCGCATATGTTACTCCTGTGAAAAATCCAAAACTTTTTATGATATTACAAGAATGACACAGTGTTGTCTGTGAAGCTAGTTTTGCCCTGAGTAAGAAGTTTCTGCCATCAAACTGGATTAAAAAGAACAGATGGTTTCAGAAATACAATTAAGAAAAAGGAAAGAAAGAAGAAACAAATATCAAAGTACCACCTTCTCTTTCCCTCAATTTTCCCTGAAAGAAGTGGAAAGGAAGTTTTAAAAAGCTTAGATCATTTAATCCACATAAGATTCAATCCAAAAATTAATGTATCAAACACTTGAATTATAAAGAAGGGACAGGTGCTCAACATGGACTTATTTGGATGCTGCTAAATGGTCAGTACAGGCATTCTCATTTACTGAATATAATTAAACAGAAAAAGTCTTTACAGGTAGTTAGAAATTATCATAATCATATTCATTAGTACAGAATTAATCAAACACAGGTTGGCTTTAAGTCTTACCTTGTTCCCTATCTGCCCTGAAGACATGGCATTCCTTGTATTTGGTTAAATATGGAACTTTTCCAGAGCATTAAGAAAAACCAAAAAAAAGCCCTGCCCAAAAACCCAAACAAAGCAAAATCCAGAAAAAAACTGCTAGGTAAAAGACAAGAAGTATTTATAATCAGCATAAAAGCAAATGTATTTTTAAAAAAACACAAAACACCTCAATTTTAGTAATTCAAGAGCTGTTTTCTTATAGCTCTCAGAGAGCATTGTCTCTTGGGAGAATTTGGGATTACACTTCCCATCTACATCTGGGCTTGTTGAAAACGGACACCTTGCACTAGTGTAAAACACAGTTTATAAACAAAACAGCCCCCTAAGAGTTAAAGAGCTGCAATTGCAGCAACATCGGCAGATACACACGAAGTTGCCGTGTATTCTCACAACAAACTGCAAAGTGCACCAGCATCACCTTCAACACACCCTGCACATGAATCTGCGTGTGCAGGCTCTTCCCTGCAGTTTAATAAGGAGTTGTTTCCTGTGCACACTCTGTGATCATGAAGGTTATGCTTAGAATTCTGCAGTAAAACAACATTTGAATTAAGTTATAAGAATATAAATTTTATTCTAGTCTTTGATGCTCTTAGAAACAATTATAAAGCAGCAAGAATTTCAGAAAACAACTGTTAGTATTATTTAAATTTAATCAGAGATCAAAGCTATGAGAAAAGGTAAAAGCATTGGAAGTTTCTCAGAACAGCTGGAAAACCTTTACATCTAACTCATTAAAAGTACAATACTGTGCAACTTTAGCAATATGCAATATGGATAACACCAGTAAAAACACCTATAGCATATAATCTATTCTGTGGCATATCTTCAGGGGTTCAAAACAACAAAGAGGCACAGGTGTGATTTGGGATGCTTATAATTAACAATATTGACTCTTGCTGCTTTATAATAACAAGAGTCAATATTTTTAATTATTGTTGGTTTATAAATTTATAATAAAAAATATTTATAATAACCACCTTTAAAGTCCTCTTATGCCGCAGCAGTATCTTTACAAGTCACCATAGATGGGAGGAAATTTAAGAAAAAGAAAACTTGTAGACTGGGATTGGAGAATGTGCAATTAAAGCACAGGTAATATTTTTGCTAGGCCTGTACTGGGCCATTGCAAAATACTTCAGCCTGCAGTGAAATCGATGTATTCATCAAGCTCTATCAACTAGATTTTAATTCAAAAGTTGGTAAGTGAAGGTGTATATATAAATATCAGTAAAGGATTACTGTGCAGTGTCTAAAGGGTAGCCTTGTTTATTGAAGTTATAAACCCTGCTCTTTACCACCACTGATATTAAGTCACTTTAGCAGCAATGTTTCTGCTCAAAATTAGCCAATCGCCTGAAGTTATAAATCGGTGCCTTTCTGTAAGTGCTATGTTTCAGAACAGTCACTTAGGGAAGCAGCTCAGAAAACTGATGTGCTTGTGACACCTTTAATGTAGGTCATTTTTCTGAACAATAAAAAACAAACCCTAAAATTTCAGAAACATCACGTATTTTTTAATTTCTGTTTTTCAGACAAGGGAAAAGAGCCTAAGCACATTATATCTAGGCTGTTAAAAAGGTTCATTGTGGGAAGCTTATATATTTATTTACTCGTGGAACTGGTAAGGATCAGTGTCAGTCACAATTACAGCCACAACACTTCATTCCTGACAAGACTTCACCGTGTCTCTGTTCGCCCACAGCACGGTCTGCGGGACTCGGGGTTATCAATCTGACAAATCTCAATGTGCTGTGTCAGGTTTAAGCACCACCAACGGGCTCAAGCACATAAACATCAGCAGCAACCAGGGGCTCTGTAGTGCTTTATATCCATGCCCTCCACTATCCTTCCTGATTGGCATTTTAAGAAATCCATTTTCAGTTTCATGGCTCTGGTACCAATAATCTAAAGGCAAAAGTTATTGCCTCAAGCTGTATCCAGTGTCCAAAAAAAATAATCTCACAAAAGGAAGGCCAAACTAAAACCAAGTCAATATAAGAGATTAAAAAATATTTTTTATAATGTATCTGAAATAGAAGGCAATCTGGCAAAATTTTACACAGTGTTAATGAGAAGGAAGATATATCTGTAGTATTAGTTTATATGTGTATTTTTCTTCAATTTTCCTGAAAACAAATCCTAAAATTAAAAAAAAAAAACAAATTATGACTCCAGGAGAGAGTTTAAATTTAGTTTTTAAGTGATTGATGAGATAGAATTAAAGCCTTCTTTTGACCTAGTTGCAGGTACAATAATAATTAAGCCAGATGGTACGAGACAGGAAAAACTGAATGGTTTTTTTTCTACCCATGGGGTTTTTTTTCCCTTTGCTCTTTTTTTGGTTGTTGTTGTTCCTAAAAGCATGTTTACAAAATCGAAAGAAAGATGTGAACAAGGATCACATGATGGGAACAGCTTTGTCTGAACAACTAGCTTCAATGATCTGAATTATGGACCAGCAATCAGCATCACTTAAATATGGCCTTTGGCATCACAGCTCTGAATGATCCTGGAGAGATATGTGAGATTTTTGCATGAGACACAAATCCTCAACTCTGCTTTCCCAAGTAAACAAAGAATGCTGATATGCTGGTATAAACACTTATCTGCAAATACAGGTCTTAAATACCATCTTAGAAATGTTTGGCAATCCCTCAATATATACTATTTTTCAATTTAGTTACTAATCTGTAATTCTGAGTATTTCCAGTTACAAACCATAAATCTTAAAATGCCTCTAGAAATTTTCAAGTTTGCCCTCTGGAATATTTAGTTCAGACTTAAACTGAACTGTTATCTTAAAAAACAAACAAGCAAAAGTTTGTTTGGTCTGTGCACCTAGGAGAATAAATTTCTACTAACCTTACTTGCTTTATAAAATCAGATAATAAAAACCAAAACCTTTGTTTTTTTCTTGTTATACAATGAATCAAAATACTCTGCCTTTTTTTTTCCTCTTGGAACAATAGGAACTGATTAGAGATATAACCCACAACTTTAACTGAAATGCTTAACATTACAGAAGCAAATAGACCCAGTGGCTTCACAGATGGAGAAAAGAACATCAACGTATTTTATTCTCATTTCAGCAGATATATGCTTCTGAATAAAAGGTAATTAAGAACGTATCATTAAAAACAATTACTTCTTACAAAAGTATTTTAGCTATTGTTCAGTTGGTTCCCTTTAATTTGCATCTCATCTCATCCTTATATCATCATATAAAAAACTTACTTATCTATATGAGATTATTTTTATTATTTTCAAATAATAATAAATAAACCTAACCCAAATCTGAACACTTCCACTCGAAACCTCCCTTACAGTAAAAAACTGTTAAATGCTGATTCTGTAACATATTTGACACATACAGCAAGAGACAAAATGGTGCAGAAAACAACATTTTTGGTAGACCCTATTATCTTGCACACCACATATGCTGCAGATTACAGACTGTCATACTTTTAAGCAAGCCTAGACAAAAAAAACCTGTATTACCCACAACATAAAAAAATCAACATCCTATTCTGGAGGAATTAAATCTCTTCCCAGTTTCAACATGATGAGGTTTGGTATTGACAATTATAGTTCTTGTTGCTCAACAGTTGTTTAACAGATCAGGTGCAAGGAGTGTGCTCAGACCTCTCCTCGTCCAGGAGCCTGTCTGGCTCCTCAGACATTTCAGCAGAAGCAGCTGCAAGTCTTTCAAAAGTGAGTTAGAGTGCACTGTGCAGATTTAATAACTGCTCTCCCAACAGACTAAAGTGCTCCTGGTGCTCTAAAAAAATAAATGAGAACACCAAAGTTCTCTAGCAATCCCTTGGGCCAATTACACACATCAGAGATAGAATGATTCAAAGCATGATGAACCTGTCTTTTCCATTCTTATCTTGATTATTTTAGCATGAAAAGAGTTGGTTCTTGCTAAAGGTGGAATCAGCTCAGCTACAGCTGACCTACACAGCTACATAAAATTACAGAGTTCTCCAAGTTTTATCTGATTAAGAAAAGACACACATGATGGAACTTGGTTTCTGAATCAATCTTGCTTATTTACAGAGTTAAAGTTCAGCTTTTCTTAGCACAACAAATCACAAGCAAGCAATTATATTCTGTTCCTTACTATTCATCTACTGTTCCATCCAAAAGCTCTCACAAAGCAGTGTCTGAATTCATACTTCAAGTAGTCATTTACAAAAGGTCACGGGCATTGGGTTAATTTTTCACTTTTGTGCCATTTTCTCATTTCTTCTAAGAATTACTTCAACAAAACCCCTCATCTACATGTATTGCTATTTTACCAAGTGATGTACCTTTGTTCTTACGCTTCTTAAATGAAAGACAGGAGGTAACCAGCTTCAGTTAGCATTGTTAAAAATAGTTTCAATTATTCGGTCATCCTAAGTGTGAAAAATAGTGACCCCATGCTTCTTCAGAGAATATTCAAAATATACCTTTAAATACTAATGTGCTTTGCCTGTTTGCATGTCTGTCCACTTATCCAACCACTCTCAGCTACTGTGACTGCAAGCTACCGTATTGAAGAGCTGCACTAAATAACTGGGTCTATTTCTATTTTTTTACTCTGAAGATGGAAGCAATGAAAACTATGACCACTCTTCTGTGACACTTCTGTTACATGAAATTGTTCCTTTGTTTGCTTTCTAAAGAGATAAATTTATCCTCCAGTTGGATCCTACTCTCACTGTCAACAAATTCAAGCACAGGATACAATAAAGGAATAGAGGTCCTTTCTAGAGTGACAAGAGCTAGCTCACACAATCCTGTGCTGTGCTATGTTAATACTCTACTCTCACATTAATCTTTCTGACAAATAGAGGGGAAAGACAGCATGCACACCAAGATTATATAGAAAAACGTAAAACCAAAGGTTTCAAATTAAGAATTAGAATGGCAGGGTGATATTTAGGGAATGGAGACTGTCTTCCATGAAAAAACATTCACAATGCTTGGGAGGAAAAAAAATCAAAGCAAAAAGAGAAAGAGAGGGATAAAAGTGAACTGGTTATTTTACAAAAGCAAATAGCAAGAAATTCAAACTGAACAAATGTTATTTCTTTAGAGTAGCCTCAGAAATGACTGAACACAGAGTTCATATCAGATGACCACAAATGAAATGCAGGGAAAAAGATGAGTATTTGCCACAGTGAAGATGCTCTAGTTTCTAATATTAAAGAACTAAGTATGGGGAGAATGTAAGATTAACTTTGTAAGGTTAATTTTGGGTATCTATATATTTTATAATGCCAGAGATAGAATTTCTCCTTTGCACCATGGACATTTTTCAATTTCTTTTCTTCAGCCTACACTGTTCTCAAAATAAGATCATCAGGGTAGGCAGAAAACATCTATTTAAACTATCATTTGGCCAAGTTCCTGGGACTAAAACGTTGGCTTAAGGCTCTGTCCTTCCCCTGCCTCATAGCTCAACATCAGCACTACAGCACTATCACATTCCTATAGTATCCATGGTTTTCTCCAGGAATTGGCTGTCGCTGCTAGAGGTTGTTAATTTCTAACCTGAGCTCTCAGTTAACACATGGCTGCAGATGGATTTCAGACACCAATTATATGGATGATAAAACACTGGCTTTTCACAACAAGGCTCTACAGTTGAGCCCTTTCCACAACAGCTGCTGGCCAACTGTTGATTATTCGCAGCAGAAAGCTCAGCTTTTCCACTCTCAGCCAATCTGAGCGCCATCTCTAAAGCCAAGCCCAGCAGATCAAAACAGGCTCTGAGTTCCTGGGTTTTCTGTGCCAAATGAAGAATCCGACGAAGGGCAAAGAAGGCCGTCCTTAGAAAGGCAGCGTGATGTACAATCACTTTCTGGTCTGTAAAACAGATGAGCAGGAAAATAGATGGCACTGGGCTCTGCAGGCAAAGACAGTTCTCTTTTACGCTGCTGTCATATGGAGAAATTGGATTACCACAAAATAACAAGTCCAATAAGCACAGATTATGAGTGTAGGGTAGAAAGTAATTTACCACTAGATAAATCCCAGACATTCCTCTTACCTAGACTGCATTAAAACAGGAACATCTATCTTTCCACCCTGTTGTTCTACATGTTTCATATTCTTTGCTCCCCCCAGAAAGAACAGTACATGAATTTTTTTATTTTTTTTATATTCTATTTACTCTCTACTATCCTCTCCAAAATAACAGTTTTATATGCAGCAGATTAAATCTATTTGGCAAGAAAGTACAACAGTATTTTTAACTTGTTTACATTTTCCCTGGGAGAGAATGTGGATCTATGGCTTCAGCGCATGAAGTAAAAACTCTCAGAAAAATACTCACAGCACACCTTACTTTGCCAGATAGGATCTGAGGTCACATCAATATAAGAAAACTCTGGAATATTAGGCCAAATTAAAACTGAAATATTGATCTATGTGCACACATATTTCTTAAAAAATATAATGGCCATTCAGTGAAATACACTGAATGGAGAGAGGAGAGGAGTGTTATATATGTATTGAATTAATAAAAATTTAAATAAAAATTAGCAGTTCATTTAACTTTGAAAGGATTGTCTAGTTACCTTGGAGGAAAACCATTTACAGCTCCTCCCATTTCACTCAGCCTCATTAAACTCATTCTCTTGACATTAAATAAGAAGAAACTAATGAATAAAACTTCAAATAGGCAAAAGATTTTCCTTATTACCTTAACAATTAGATGGTAATATTCACTTTTCAGAGCCATCCAACATTAAACAGGAATGTATTAAAGCTAAATAGGTATTTACTCAGCTGCAAAATTTAAATAAGTTAGATATTAAAAGGTCCAGATAAAATTATTTCATAGTCGGATACTTATCTAACTAACTGGAAGGTAAAATTTGTATTCTGAGGATTCCCGAACCTCCAGTAGTACAATAAATTAGTTCACTTAGGAAGTAAAATTCCTCAGATAATTTGTAGAAGGGGAAAGAAGTTTCCCCCTAGCTTTTTCTTAAAAGGAAAAAGAGATTTGTTAGGTGAAACAAGCTCTGCTAGTTACACAGATTTCCTGCTGCCAGCATGGTAAGCTCTGCCTTACAACTGGGATTCCTGGAACCTGGAGTTCCCTAAAACTCAGTTAGGAGTAGGAAACACTAATTCTATTAAACCTAATTGACATTTTCTCATGTAACATTATGTTGAAGTATTATGTTGAATCATGTGGACAGGTACATTCCTTCCAAAATTTTCTCACCAGCCCTGTGCTGATATAAGCACATTTTAAAGTGCTGAGAACAAGCTCACCTCAATTACACACTACAATAAATTTAAGTCCCTGTACACGAGGCTCACTATTCATACTGAATATCTCTCATTCAGTAGCTACAAACCTAAAATTTAATTCTGAGTCTTACCCTAAGCTTCCTGTATAATAATTCACAGTATATGCTTTGGTCACTCCAGCTGTTTAAAAATATAAGATTAAAATAAGATTGAAAAAATAAATTTAATCTTCTTATCCACATTAAAATCAACAAAGGAAAAATTATAAAGTATCTGTTGCTATTAATAACTGTGCACAATTAACACATTTTGTGAGGCCAGAATCAACAGCACATGACTGAGGAGACAGAGAATGTGTCAAAATACTAATGCACATATAATACACCATATGCCGAGACCGCTGATATTTTTTGCTTCATAGTTTTTAAAAATTACTCTGTAATCTAAGCGTTGTTCTTTTTCTGAATCTTTTTAGCAAGGAATCATTTATAGATAAATACAAAATCATCTTGATCCAGACAATACTTACAATTTAAGACCTACGTAATTATTTTCTTCCTCACATATATACATATGCAAATGATTATTTCCATTTTATAAATGAGAACACCCTAGAATCACGAAAAGTAAACTGGAAACAGCAGAGTAGCTCATGTTTTTTATTTATTGTATAAAGTAATATGATCAGCTTGCATAGGAATAAACACATTAAAACATGCATGGTATTATTCCACAATTGGCTAAACAGTTAATTGCCTTAATCAGTATACATTATATTATCTGATTTTTTTCTAATGTCAGTTTTACACACTGAATATTAGAGTTTTTACGGAAAAAACCAAAATGCTTTAGCAGCATTTCCTTGTAGTGCAAGCTAGCACAAATTTAAATATCTCCCAGCAGGCAACATAGAGCTCTGTTCGATGCTCATGCGTTCCTATTGGCTTCCATTTGATTAAAGGAAACTGCTTCACTATAGAAGCAAAGTAGAACAATTCCTTGGAGTATTAAAGCACCATGTTCTGTGTGTGTGACCACACAAGGATTCAAAAGAAGAATGATACAAAGCTCTTCTCAGAATACCAGATTATCTGACTTTGAGTAATGACTATTTAGTGAAGATTTATGTTATTTCCATTTTCTAAAGCTCTATGCATAATTATCATAACAGTTCTCTTTTCAAGATAAATTTCATTTTGAAACTTCTGTTTTCTATCACTGGCACTATTTATACTCTCAGGATACAGGAGATAAAGTACAAGCTTTAAAAGCCTGCCATAAACCATTTAAATAACTGTCTTAAACTTTCATAATTTTGCAGAGGGGGGATTAAAGAAAGAGAGAAAACAACACAAACGTTCATCTCTCTAACTTGCTAAAGAGGCCCAGCCTCTCAGCAGTGTTTGCAATGTACAGCCATGGATCTTACTTTAGGATCCAGAAACTTGGAGCTAAGAAAAGAATGCAGTAGAGTATGAAAATAACAAGCCTTTTGTTCTTCTTCATTCTCCAGTGCACATGTCAGAATTTGAATTTAGAAAACCCTAAAAGCACAAAAAAGTCTGTGCATTGTAAGGATATTTCATTACTCTACTACAGGACAGAAAGGAAAACACCATAGCCAGAAAATCAGCGATAAAAATGTTACCAAAACTACTGAAACACTTTACATTCTGTAGTACAGAACAAAGTCAAAGCCATAAAATCAAATTCTGTAAATTAAGTAGACAGATTAAAAAAGCCCAACAAAACACTATCTAACTGACTTGAACTATTTATTTACAGAATAAACTAAGGGTAGCATGTGGTGCAAAGGAAGCAGAGTCATATCTTTCTGAGACTGAAATAGCCTAATGTTTGGGGATTAGGTCTAAAAGATGCCCAACTGTGGCAACCTAGAAAAAAACAAAAAACCCTTAAATACTTATTTTCATATTACATCTCAAGAATCTAGCACTAGAAAGTGTCAAAGTTGATAATTGCAAATTATTTTCCATCTTAAACTTGACAGTATTTACCTTTATAAATGGAAACACAGTGCTGTGAGAATTAATGTGAGGCAAGTCTGGAAGATGCTTAAGAATCTGGCTGTTATAAGATATGAACTTCTTTCATCCTGAGAATTATCTACACGTCCTTCATACATGACAAGATCACAAAATAAAATATTTCATTACAATAGTTGTATCAGGCTTTTTTTATAGAATTAGATTATCCAGAAAAAATAAACAAATTCTGAAGTTCCACTCAAAATTTATTTTTAAAAAATTTCGTGTTACAAACTATTGTTTGCAAGCAGGCCTTTATTTAATAAGGTCTGCTTACTGTATAAAACACGGTGAACAGCTTAGCTGAGTAATATGGCTTTTTTGTGGCTATGATTTTAGCTAGTTAAGCCACACAAATAGATGACAGCTACTTTATTTTTAATCTTACTGTTGAAGTAAAGCTGTAAACTTTTTCCTTCCAGAAATAATCCGCAAACTGATCACTGTCAACTGATTTCTGGAGGGAAAGTCTGTCAACCAAGGAGGGTGGAGACAGGAAAGACAAGCTCCCTCTTTCCATGTGTAAATACCTTTCTACAAAAAATGGAAGCTAAATCTTATATAATCTTTGTAATTAAAGATCTATTCTGTGTGAATCTTTTAAAAAAATGGTTTGTATAGTATTCAACACTTTTATTCAGGAAAAACTACATCTCACTAGAGTTTGTTATCAAAGAGACATGATGTTATTCAAGTGTTCTGAATGAAACCCTGTGTCTTTGTTCCTTAAAAATGAAAGCAGATCTTGTAAGAGCTGATTCTGGATTCTGAGAGATGTAGTCTGCCCTTTATACACTTCAAACACATATAAACCAAAATTCAAACTCTTAGCAGATTTAAAGGTCTAATATATATTGGCCATATACCATTAATTTGCAGAACACCTACCTGCCTTTAGAGAGTATAATGAAGATCATTAGTATTTATAAGGAGTTTTTTACCTTGTAAACACTATATAAATGCTAAATTAAGGACAGAAGTAACCCAGTTTATCTCCATCCAGAAACTAAAATGTTATGCTTGCATTTGGATTACCTTATTAATTCATGTATAAAACCCAGTATCTCTGCTAACTGATATTTTGCCATTTATTAAACCAATCTCACTCCCTAATATCTTGCTTCAATTTTTAAAAAAATCCACTAAGACCCCATTGTAAATAAACACAACCTGACAACACATTTTTCTGTTGTCAATTTCTGAAAAAAATGTCTACTGCTTTTAGTTTCAGCATCTTAAAAACTGTTTTAAGAGGTAAAAAAGTTGACACAATGTAAGACTTTACTTGCACAGACTTAAACAATGCAAAATGGTTGGTTAGCAGGCTGGAGAATCATAGCAGGAAAAACTATTAAATAACTGCCCTCATTGTTCTGCAGGTAATGTGTAACATTTTAGTTAATAAATGATGCAGTTAATATCTGCACCTTTTATAGCATCAGTTGAAAAGGATTTGCTCCATCTTTCCAATTTAAACAGATGTACAGTGTTAACAGGAAATTTTAGACAATAACAAAAAGAAGAACAAACAAAAGCAGGTATTTTTCAGGAATTCAGATGAGCATATGCATTTATATTGATTTTGGAAATACAAATAAATACTAGAGCTGCATACTTGCACAGGTGCCCATTCACAGTTTTTCAATTCCCACCTGTTCAGCGCAGATAGATGCCAAGAGTCATTTCTCTCCAAATTTGGAGGCATCCTGACAGGCCTTAGCATCACACAGAGAAGTAAAAGTCTCCCATTTTTCTCATGGAGTTCTTACAGGATGTGAATTCAGAATCAAACTGCAAGGACTAGATTACTTCTGAAAATCAGTGTCAGGGTGTTAAGTTGAAAGTGCCGTTAGCTCACCACTGTCCCTAGGATATCATACCCTCATTTCAAGGAAGAGAAAGAAGATAATCATAATTTTCAGTATTTTAAGCATTATCTTTGCAGTGTTCTGTAAATGGAAAGCCATTTGATGAAAAAGTTCCTTTTTATCACTCTTCTATGTGCACACACACAAACAAAATATATATTTTTAGCTAAAATCAAATATATCAGTCTCTTGCTACACCAACAGAAAACTTCTCTCCAAGCAATATTGAATAAATTTTCCTACAACAAAACAGCTTGATGCTAGAACAAGTTTAAGCACAGAGCACTGAGTCTTACCCTAGAAATCTTAAGTGTTGATTGCAATGAGGGCAGTTCAGTGTCTTTTCTCACTGCTTTGGCAAAGCAGGTGAGTGTGGATAGCAAGAGAAAATATGGAATAGAGAAGGAATTATTCTCAAAAAATTTTTTTGCTATTTGAAGAAAACATGTATTTAAAAACCCTTGCATTTTTAAACATAAGGTATACAATTGCGTCACCTGACTGAAAGACCATTTGTGTTCACAAACATCAGCTATGGACCAATTAATTCACCTCTTTTTTGCAATCAATTTCAAGATTACACACTTCAAATTCCCCATAACTATAACAAGCCCAGAGGGTCATTCTGCCTTTAAAAATGAAGTGGGGGAAAAAAATTTAATGCAAAAAAAAAAAAATTAAAAAAAAAAATAGTGCCTCCGACATATAAAATAGTATCTTCCCTGTGTCAGCCATAAGGTATGAGTAATTCACAGTCACACACTGAAATGTAGATAAAAAGAAAACTGTCAACTGGTGCATGTGGGTACACACACATGCCAGTGCTATTAAACCAGAGCAAGGATAGATGGTGAAGAGATATTTTTATCTGTTAATTTTCCTGGCCACACAGCAGTAGTAAAATTATTGCTGATGTTGGTAATAGTAACTACTGTTACTAACGATTACGTTATTATTAATGAAGCATGAAAGAGGTGAAACGGAAAGTGGTGGAATTGCAGGGCTCAGAAGATTGTGATCAGTGGCACAAAATTCAGCTGTGGACATTACTAACTGTGCAGCCCTATTGATGTTGGGGCCACTTTCCTTAAAGACCAGAATAATGGGACTGAGGGCACCCTCAGCAAGTTGGCAGAGTATATGAAATAGGGAGAAGTTGTGCTGCCAGTAAGAGGGACCTCAACAGACTGGAAAAATGAAGTTCAGCAAAAGGAAATACACATTCCTCGCCCAGAGAGGAATAACTGTGTGCTGGTAAAAGTCTAGGGACCAATGAGGGGAAAAGAACCAGGCATAAAAGGATGGGGGGTTCTGGTGGGCAAGAAGTTGAACGTGAGTCAGCAAAGCACCCATGTAGCAATGAAGGTCAACACTCTCTGTGTCAGGAAAAACAGGCTGAGAGAGATGATCCTTCCCCTCAGCACCAGCAAGGTCACATCTGGAATATCACATCTGGAATATCACATCTGGGCTCCCCAGTACAGAAAGGACATAGACATACTGGTGTACATCCCTTAAAAGGACACAGAGAAGACATGAGTCTCGGAGCATCTGTCACATGAGGAAAGGCAGCAAGAGCTGAGTTACTTTATCCTGAAGAAGGCTCAGAAGGGATCTTAATCAGTATTCATAAATACCTGGTAGGAGGGAGAATCCAATCCTTTTATAAGCAAAATATTATGGGAAAGGAAATCAGAACCCATTCTCTCCAGATTTTAGTAAAGAATTTGATATGGAATCACCCAGCAATTATTTACTGACTTGGAAATATAAGCATAACACAAGGAAAAAAAGTCAATATAAAGGTGACTAATGGCAACGTATTAGACCAACTTCTTTAAAATCCGTCTTCATACTCATTACGTGTCTGTGAACATGGTGAAAAGCAGAGGAGTTTTGATAAAAACTGTTTACAGGAAGCCCTCTTGATACACAGGAGGTTCTCGCTAACTTACAGAAGAAATTGGATGAGTATTTGCACAGGCATATTAGAAATGGGAAAACCTTTAGCAACTCTTCAAAGCCACATGACTACAAACAGCAGAATTGCTGTGATTATTTCTGTGATGGTCTCTTATCATTTGAGAGCAACACAAAAAGATAAGTCACACACCCATGTTTACTACTAACAGACTAAATCAGCCTGGCATATCTGCAAAACAAATTTGATATTCACCAGTGTCTGACAAAGCATTTTCAAAAGACCAGGTGGAGCATTAGCATTCTTATTCAAGACTTTGAGCAAGCCCTTCAGGAACAAGGTTCAGAATTCAGGACAAGTTACTAGCCTCTGTATCTTCCCATTTATTCTGTTTTGCCAGAGATACTAAAAGGTGCTTGCTCTGCTTGTTTGATCCTAGCACATAAAAGCTGAGGAAGACACATGATCGATGTTTATAATTTATTGAGGGCTACACACCAAGGAAGGAGTTGGTTTTAAATAACAATATTCAGAGATTAAAAAATAGGAATCAAAGAATATATTTAGGCTGAAAGTTCAAAGAAAGCTCTAAGCATTAGGAGAGAGGTTTTGAAACACCTTTCCAGAAAGAGCAATAGGACAATGTACTTAAAGTAGACTGTGATGACTTTATGACTGGAATTAGATAAGATTGTTGTCTAACTCAGAAAGGTCTTTTCTTCAGCCCTGAATTATAATGGTGATCAACTACTCCCTATTCTGCTCCCTTCCTTCCCAGACCTTTTGTTTCCACTATTCCCACTAAAGTTCAACTAGGGCTATAAGAGGACTCCATGCAATTTTTTATCTTTAAGAGAAAACAATCTTAAGACTTAAACTCCTACCCCTCTATCTTAAATGGTTTCATAGAATATTGCATCAAAGCAGATGACTAGAAGCTCTCCTTGAGATCAGAAGATTTAATCAGCAGCTAAACAGAGCAAGTGCACTGCAAACATACTGAGATGATATTGCCTCTTCGGGTCCTCATTAAATATTTGTCCTCCTTGCCAGTTTAATGGATTCCTACTTACTATATAAACGGTCAAAGAAGGAATTTGTACTCCAAACATATGCACCTCAAATGCTTCACTATCCAGAACCTTGTAATTTAATCTGTTTGTTAGGACATAAAACTACCCCCCCACCAAAACATGGTACTTTTATGGTAATCATTGAACGACCCATTCAGAACTTTTCTATGGCAGTGTGTAAAGCAAAATCAGCTACAGAAAACATAGAGGGCATATTCACATGACTACAGCTACTGGCCAGTGATCACGTAGTATTTGTATAGCAGTAAGTGAACATTGAGCAATACTAAACACAGATAACTCTTCTCCATTCAGCTCCTTTCAAAGCTATGCCCATCAATAAACGAGCAGCACTGTGGATTCCTGACCCAAAAAGCATGCTCAGCCTCTTGCAAATGTCGAAAAAGTGGGCGGGGCTGTCATTCACTGAAGGCACCAAGCCCACAATCCCTTGTATCAAACACAAGTCATTGTTGTAAGGCCAATAAAGTCTGGGGAGTGTAAACACATTTCCCCACCTCCTGGCTGACAAATTTTTTTTTTCATTTTAGTTTAGAAAATAAGAAAATGCTTTTTCAGTATAGCTTGATCGAACACTTGACAGCCAAACAAAAATGTACACTGGACTGAAACTTATGCAGTGACATATATGGTTCAAACCCCAAATCAGAACTTCCATGTTTCACTTATGACTTACACAGCCAAAGCACTGGCCAGAACAATGCCAGTTCCAGAGAAAAAAGTATTTGTGTTATAACGCTATCTCAGAACAATAAAAGTTCACCAATAAATAAACTTTGGCCACTTGGTGGATTGGTGTCTATGATTGCATTTCCCATTAGAGAGAGGAGATTCGGAAAAAAAACCCAAATTGTTCTCCTGTTCCAAGTTCAAAGATGAACTCCACTTTTATTGACTGTCATTTGACCTCTACCATCTCTCGTTCTGTGACAAACCAAATGCTCAACAACTGAATCTCTTTTAATTAGTTGGTTATAGACTAGACCAAGGCTTCCACCTTAAATGCCATAAAAAGGCTGTATATGTGAGTATGATTTAGTTTAACAATGACCGACAGCCTTGGATTTGACAGAAGGACTTGATTTCAAAATGTTTTTCCCCACCTGACTAGTCTCCTTTTAAATATTTGTCTTTTTATTTCTGGCTTGTGCTTATTTTTGTCTCCCTTATTTTGTTGCTGTAGAAAAGTGATATAAAAACTACTGCATACAGGCTTGCTTTCAAAGTAAGCATATTGAGTGGTTAGCCTGGCTCATATGTTCCTGCTTACCTCACAGATTTCTGTGTTATTATTAGTTTCTTCTACTAGCATAGCAGTCTTTTGCCACACACATACACACACTTTTAAAATAAGCTCACAACTTACGAAACTTGCAAATCACACGTGCTGTCAAAGCACACAAACTCCTTAATTCCTTCATTCTGATGCAATGTACAGGATCCATCTATAACACATAACATCTTTTTAACCAAAAAGCAGTGTTTTTACATAAGTAGAACAAAAGAACTTAATCATATTTGCCATTTACAGTATAGTAAAAAATACATTAGGCTGCTAAAGCAATTAACCTCAATCTACATTAGTTTCATTTGAAATGACAAAACCTCAGTCTAGTTTTGCAAGCAGCAAAACAAGCCAAATATATGAAAATTCACTGACGTCACAAAACTAAAGTATGAATAACTTCTACAATATGAAAACATTTATCTCATCAGACTAAAGCCTTCATTTTGCATTTTGTGAAGAAATACCTGGCACAGGAATAACACAAACATCTTACTGAACAGTAGGTCTCCCCAGTTCAGCTCATTTAGCAGGCAAATGTCAAGAACTATTACAGTACTGCCTCAGAGGCAGTAAATGAAATTCTTGGAAGTAGTTTATCACATTTTTAAAGCTTTTTTTCAAAAGGTGGAAATAATCAAAGCAGACGTCACACAGATTTTAGCTGCTGTAGTTGAGAAAGTCAACCTTTTCAATGGAAGTTGTGGTATCCCTAGTCCAAGTTTTTCCCATCCTGTATCTCAGAAAATATGGGTTTGTACACACTAAAAACAGAAGGCAAAACAGCCTGCTTATTCTCAGCCTTTTCACGTGTAGCAAAAATAAGCGGGCATATGTGATTCTAAAGCACCATCCACCACCTCCAACTGTGCAAGAGATTTCAGGCTATAACGTGTAAATCATTACTACATGCTGTAACAGTACTTTCTATTAAATCAGGAGAGAAAAAAATCCCCTCTAGAATTACAATAAATAACTACAATTTTGTTTTAAATGAAACGATGTAGTTTATATCTGACCTGAGTTTCAGTCTTTTCCTAGTGGGAAATATAAATTCAGCATTTGGATACATAATCCTACAGCTCTCAGAAGAAGCCGACTCCACCGCGAACACTTTACATGATTTATAGCTCTCCTCCAGATTCAGATGACGAGTCTCGGCGGAGCAGGTGCAACGGGGTATATTTTCCTTCCTTCAGACATCATTCCCTCGTATGTAAATTAATTAGCAAGTCTTCCTCACTTTCGCGTAAGCGGGGAAGATGAAGCTGATGGAATATCAGCGTTTGTTTCTCAGGAGGAGCGGGTGGCCCGGCAGAGGGAGGGAGGCAGGCAGGGAGGGGGCTCGCTGTTGTTACTGCTGGAGCCACAGCGATTTTGACAGCGTCAGCGGCGATAAAGTGAGCCCGGCGCCCGCGCACTTGTGCCAAGAGAGCGGCTTTTAAACCACGGGCAGGATTTGGGGGAACCTCGGGGACGCGAAGCGAACACACCCCCCACACCTCCCGCGGCAACACGAGCATTCCTGTCCCCCCTGCCGGCGAGTTGGAGCTGCCCCGCCCGCGCCCCCTCCGCCCTGCCCCTTTCCTGGGGCACGGGGAGGGCGTCCCGACTCCCGTTACCTCCTCCGGAGCCATGGAGAGCGCCGCGGCCGCGGCTCGCCCGGCGCGGAGCGGAGCGGAGCGGGGCGGAGGAGCCGGCGCTCCCCGCGCTCCCTCAGCCGCCGCGCCGAGAGCCACTGGCACAGCCCGCTCCACATCAATGCATTAACAGCAGCCACATCATGATTAATTCATCAGTGCCAGTGACCAGGGGAGGAGGCAGGCGCGGGGGCTGGGGAGAGGCAGGGTGCACGGGACGGTCCCTTCTCCCGGAGTTGGTCCCCGGCGCAGGGCTCCGCCAGCGCAGAGACAGGGAGAGAGGGGTGGATGCTGCGCCAGCGCCCGGCTCGCCGCGGTGCCCGCGCCCTGCCCGGTGTAAGGGAGGGCGGGGGTCTCCCTGGACAGGTCCCCGGGGGGTACCCCCGCCCCCGACCGGGGGGACCGCGCTGGGAGCCGGGAGGGGAAGGGCGAGGGAGCCGCGGGAAGTTGGGAGGGCTCCGCGCCAGGGAGAGGGCTGCAGCCACCGCGCAGCTGGACGCGGGAGCATCCTGAGCTCTACGGGAAACGGGCTGGAGCTGCAGCCCCTCCTTGGCTCCCGGCTGCCAGCAGCCTGCCGGGTGCCTTGGCCGTGGAGCGGGGCCCCGGAGCCCCGAGCTGCCGGCGCGGAGGGCCCGGCCAGGCAGTACAAGCACCCGGGGGTCCGTGTGGCCGAGATCACGGTAGCAGGACTAAGCTCATTTGCACAAATGTGTCCAAAACCCCTCCTCAGCCTTGGTGAAAACAGCTACTCCGCCACGCGCCAGTTGCTGGAGCCAGGTTTTTCCATGCAACACATCACTGGTGTCCGTGTGAGCTTGCCTGGCTCTGCTGGGGCACCAAACTGGCTCCTTCCCCAGACCTCCGCCACAGAGCTTTGCTGCCCTCTCTTCTGAGAGCAATGCCGACTTCTTCACATACCGTTTGTTAAACTAGCAGTTAAACTAGCTGGGCTTTGTTTTGCTCCACAGAAGGGGCAAAAGACCACTCTGACTTTAAGGGTTTCAGAACAGCTGTTAAATCCTGGAACCCTTTGCATTTCTCTGCCTTCATTTTCCACTTCAAGTACAGGTAGAAGTCCTCCAAGTCCACCATCTCCCTTCAGTACTTAGTAGAACATGTACTTTCCAACATCAAGCAAGAAACCACCTTATCTTCTTAGTCAGGTAGCTTCCTAGTCAGATGATGAAATTTGTGTAGAACAGATGATTTATGACCTACTTATTACTTATCACTTCATCTATAAGACCAGGTTTGCCTACCTGGTAGCATTGTCATGTTCCAAGGGACTGTATGTGAACAGGATATTATCAAGGTTTAACAATTCTTTATTGATCCTGTGCCAGGAGCAAAAATCACCTCTCGTGGATTTTAGATTAGCAAAGAATTTTCAGCCTGACACAGCTATATATAGAGATTCCCAAGTATCAGGCAGAGTTCATAGGCTTCACATGGAGAGATCTCCCAAATTGTCACAAGCCCTAAGACAGGGAATCATAGGCAAAGAGGTTTAAAACTGTGCAAGGAGGAAGAAGAAAATAAATGAAAAGGTAGAGCAGTTTTGTGGGAAAAATACATGACACATGCTAATTTTCCTTTTGCATTATGCTGTAGATTTGTGTTACTCATATACAAAAGAGTAATTAACTCCACAGTTAAGGCTGTGTTGTGGTTTGCACTTAGAGCGGGACCAAAAAATCTCCAGGTTCAATACTTGAATGCTGCATTTAGACTACACAGCACAATAGCATTTAAGAATTACAGTCAAATTTTCTTTTTAAAAAAAATTTACTTGCCTTCTACAGAGAAAAATCTTAATTGTCCTCTTTTTCCAACTTTTCCCATTTTCATCACATCTGTGAATTCTGAAGGTTCGTGTTTATATTAGAAGCCATTCTTACTGTAGGAAAATAACGCAGGTAAAGCCAAATTTGAACTCTTAAAATTAAGCTTGTGAAGTTATTATTTGCCACAGCCCAATTAAATTTGACAGAGATTTGTCAAAGAAAGCCATTTCTGATTATGTTTTTAAAAATGTGTGCACTGAATTAATATTCTGATGAAGCAAAATTTTTATTCTCGTGTCTGTTTGTCACGTAGATTTAATTTTCCTCATTGTTTTCTGACTGCTTCTGGCTGTATCATATCCACCATATTACTTCATTGCACTTAGTACTGGTATTTCAACACGATTACATAATAGTAGTTTGAATTGTTCTACCTACTTTCATTGGGGAAAAAAACCAAAAAACATTTTATCAGACTCAAAAGTTTCCTGCAAAAACTGATGTGCTCACCTGAAAAAGTAAAAAAGTGGAACTTGATTAAAACCTCTGAATCACCAGTCCAAAACCCTGCTTTTCAGCAGACATTACCCAACATCTTCTGTAATCCAGTGCTTCATCTTAAAATCAGTTCATTTCACTCTTCCTAGTGAAGGCAGTGCCTGAACATCACTCCTCTGATTAGAAATTGTCCCATTTGTTTCTCTCCCCACAACATTCTAAGTATTCTTCTGTTCACCTATTGATATATTTACGTACAACACTCATCTTCAATTGAAACAGATCCTCTTTCAATCTCTTTTCATAAAAGAAGTTCTGGATTTCCCTGATGATGTCTATGACCTATTGCAGTTTGAATTAGTGGTTTTTATATTACTAATGGACATTAGTCTGACTGATGGACAGAGTTTTATATATGGCATTCCAGTAAACTCTTACTAGCAATGCCCACAATGGTCTCCTCATCCCCATTTCAACACTGATAAGGGTGGGATTTGCCTTTCTTTCATGACTTTCCTATGTAGACAGCTTTTGGTTTTTCCTGTGCTCAATACCAACAAGTCTTTCTCATGCCATACAACTTTTGACTCTCAAAGTACCAGATTATAGAAAATTTTTTGTTGGGCTCTGGTGCATAATCTTGAATTTTGTTGTCCTATAATACTCCACTGTTTCTTGGCTCCAGTATTTTGTGTGTGCTATTGACAAGTTATGAATCAACAGCAAATTATGCATTTTCTAAGATTATTAATGAATTTATTAAAGGGATACAGAAATATTGAGACTAATTCTTAACGAACCTAGCAAATCCCATTTATACACTGACCTCTTTTCAGCATAAACTCTCTTCCTTTGCAGACCCTTATCCATTGCACAGTTTTTATACAGGTTTTCTTGTCTGCCATTCAACAGTTGCCTATACACAGACTCCTGCTTCCAGGTTACCAGCATTAAACCCTGGAGAAAGCAAAGGTGTTCAATGAAATAGTATATGAGGTGTCAATTGCTACAGAGATTGGGATAAAGATGTAGAATAGTTGAAAAGATAAAGGAGAAAAGCAGTTATGACTAGCCTGGTGAAAATCCAGTCTATCTGCTCTGCTGCGTTTCCTACTTAGAAACAGCCTAGTACTACAATTCGAAGAAAAATCACCATGGCTAGAGGGGGGGGAGAATGGACCTATTTTCTATGCTTTTCACTTGTTTCATCTATTTTTGGAAAGTCTCTAGGTTCCTTATTACAGAACTCAATTGCCTGGGCAATTTTATTCTTGTGTCATCTCAGTGACAGTTGTACAACTATGTAACTATCAACATATGCAACACTTCAAAGCCTGGATTTCTTGTATTGTTATTATTTATTGAAGTGCAACTTTATGTTTCTACAAAATGATTAATATCCTTGCTGATACCTTATTGGTATGAAAAGATGGATGCATAGTTCCACTACTGCAACATCTAAAGTTATATGGACACAGATTCATTGGAAATATTCCAAGTAATACATTTCTTTTTAATATTGTAGATCAAGTTTCAGGGCTGTCACATCTAGACATTTGGTCTTGGTGTATCTCTATCTAAGACTTCGGATGAAATCTCAATCACACAAAAATCAAAGAAATTCTGCTAGTTAATTCATCAGAGCTAGGATTGCATTCACCGAATTTTCTCTGAGGGTTCACTATATTTGACATGAAATCCCTAATTACAGTAGCTTATATAAAATATAAACCTACATGTGTCTAGGTTTATCCCTAGGAAATAAATTATATTGAAAGAAGAATACTTTATGATAGAATCAATCCTGATTTAGTAAAACTAAAAGCAAATGATAATAGTACATCTATATGAAATATCCCTGGCCTGAAGGCCATATGACATTTCCTTGATTCAAAGCTTAATATTCAAAGCTTGGTCACAGTTATTCATCTGCTAAGGTTCATGAAGTTGGTCTGATTTATGACTGATTCTGGCTACTACATGGAAATTGTGGTTTCAGATGAATTATAATTATTTTTTTTCAGTCTGAGGCACAGACTAAAACTCAATGCATAAGGAGTGTATTTTGACTGGATTTTCAATTAATTTTCAGTGTTAAATATCTGACAAATAAGGGGGCAGATCTACCTTTTGGTACTCAAGGCACTAATGTTCATTAAGAGTGAGTTTGACTCAACTTTTCCTCATTTTCCACAGAACTTTTTTTCTCAGCTTTATAAGAGTAAGATTATCTAGACAAATGTGGACTTCAATCTGTAGAAAATTTACGGGAACTTTGTCACATAAAAGCTCAGGGCTTGATATGGGCAATTTCTGTTACTCAATGCAGTAACAACCTTTGAAATATTCCAAAGAGCGTCTTCTCTTGTGTTTATCTGGTCATTGAGTATTGTAATTACTGACATCTTAATTTTCATTAAATGACTTTTTCTTACTGAAGCCCGAAAGACGGTTAGAAATCCTTATTAACAGTAAAGAAATAGACACAAGTTACTGATAGGACGTCAATGATGTTGAAAGATGACAGACTTATCTTCCAAAAGGAGGGCAATTTTGTCATTCCCGAAGGATTACGGAGGCATTCCAAACAAGTGTAGATACTTTTTGAAGCTGAAACACTTTGCTATATACATTATTTCTGACTTTTAAAAATTGTCCTCAATTTTAAATACCCTTACTCATATGTCCATTGTGTTACCCTAAATTGTGTCACCAGAGGCAGTGAACTCAAGAAAGAGAGAAATAGGAAGGGTGACTGAACAATCACAGCAAGAAATAAGATGATCCAAAAAACCACATTACTCCAAATTGCTAGTCCAGCTGAGTTGTACCTTCTGCAGACTCAGAGCAGACTGTAACTAAAGTGCAATTCCTTTTGTAGTTCTCTCACCCTGAAAACAGTCCAAAATCATCTATACAAAGCTAGGGCAAGCAGCAGACAAGGCTGGTGTGTACAGCACACAATCTGAGCATCCTCCTGAAGCTGTGTCATTTGCCAAAAATAAAGCAGGTTGAGGGTTTGCCCTTCAGAATCTCGATGCCTTTCCTGCTTCTGGAGCAGCAGACATGAGATCGCTGGAAGGAAAACTCACTACAGCACAATACTGAACCAAGACCGTCATTGTTTTGCTAGCCCTGATGTTTCAGCTGAAATGTGGTTTATAATGCTGTAAAATTATGGGTCAGGTAAACCTCATTGCAGCTCCTGGGTATAGCTGTCCCTCTTCATTTAAGAAAGATGTAAGAAGTCATTATGCTCCTTTGCTGAAGCAAGTAACTGAAATGACTTTAGTCTCTAAACCCCAAACACAATTACACGTCTCTGTACAAAACAAAAGCTTGAAAAAGCCAGGTCAGAATGTGAATGAAGTGGGTGGTTTTGCTGTTTGTTAAGAAGGATACAAATAAAAGTGACACAATGTATGGAGGCTATGGATGTAGGATATGCATAAACATGCAGAAAGAGGAAATATGTAGAAGCTCATGTCAAATTACTGCCAAAGAACAGGCACCAAGGAGTAAACCCAGACAGGTTTCGGACTGCTGGCACAAATTGACTTGGTTTGATTCTCTGAAATACAAAAAGCTTTTTCAATATGTGTAATTTCTGCTATGATCACGGACACAAGATTTTTTAAATATTGCTTCTTAGAAATAGGACTGCACTGATAAAAGGTAAATCTCTATTAACAGCTCCCCCTTCTAGTGGGAATAATCTACAAACCTCCAAATTTTGACCAGCTGTTGGGCACAGTAATAAAGCTGTATGACAGAGTGATAAATCTCAGATGTAAATATACATGTTGTTATTAAAGTTATAAATCTCAGCTATAAACATACATATCATTATTAATTGATTTACAGAATTCCCACCCCATATTTTCAGAGGTGTGCCTTCCCTTAAGTTGTTCCTAAGAATCATTTATGCTTTGGGAGTTTTAACTGCTATATCTAGCTATCTTTCAAATACTCCAAGGACCAGCTAATCAAAAGACATTCCTATACAGGAGAAAAAATATTTTCATTCCCAACTTTTATATGAAGATTTAGGTGTCTGTAATGTCCCTCTGTAACCTCCCCAACACACCTACATCCCCTCTCCAGCAAGTCTAGGAAAAAATTAGAGAGAGCATAGGCAGGCATCTTTTGACTTCGCCCCCAGGTGCCTTGAAAAAAGCTTAGAATAGGAGAGAGTCTTTTGGGGTAGTGGGCTGAAAATGGCTTGGAGCAAGGAGTGAATAAATACTCCAGTGCCTTGTTCAAGGAAATAGGATTTTGTAGTTTCTTGTAAACAAACAGAAGCATCTCAAAGAAACAGCCATACAAGAGGACCCAGCTTTACAAATGCCATCAAGTTTTGACCCACTGTTAAAGTCATTGAGGTATAAATACATTCTTGTCTTATACAGACCAGGAAACAGTTATCTCAAATTATCTTTCCCAAAGGAAACCTTAGGAATCATTCAGATAGTCCAAATGATTAATTTTCTCAGTGCACACGTAATTCCTGACTTCGTTATTAATCAGTGGGGTTTTTTCTATACCTGTAAATAAATGAAAAAACTTATGTGGAAGATGCAACACACCCGTGAATGAAACAAAAATATTTAAAATGTCCACCTCTGAGCTTTCTAAATCTCACAGTATTGATCAGGACTCACAAAATCCTTAAGGTTAACACCCAAGCATAGAATGCATTTTTTTTCCACTTTGCTATATAAATGCACAGCATGGTGTAAAATGGTCGCATAAGGACAGTTTAAAATAAACACACACATACATATCATATGCAAAAGCAAAAAGAGACATCTTGCAGAAGACAACAGTGATTGCTCAAGTGCTCAATACACAAAAATGGAATACTTCACATGCTGGGACTGATCCAAGGTCCAGAACTCTGTCTCCAGTGTACAGTTCATCTACTTTCCTATCCTTGGCAAATGGTTAAAGACTGTAAATGAGTTTGTGTACAAAGTGGTCCTTTCAGAAGAACATCCTCCTACCTTCTGGCCATATTAAGGTATTAAAAGTATTATTTTCTGAAACAGGTTTTCTGCACAGACCCATCATTTTTCATAGCCACTGATGGATTCAGTGAAGGAAGAACAACACAAGCAATGATTTACCCTTTTTGAAGAGGAGCTGTTGCAGCTCCTGAATCTTCTTTGCACCACATACAGCACCCTGGGCTTTCCTCAGAGGTCTCCTATCTAATTACTCACTGAGTTTAACCTGCTTAGCTCATGAGAGCTGACAAAATCACAGCCTGATGTGGAGCAGCTGGGATTTAGCTTTCATTTATAAAACTTAATTGGGAGGGTTTTTTTTCTTTCTTTCCATTTTCTCTACCTCTTCACTCTTAAAATCATATAACACCCTGCATGTGCACGTACAAACACACAAAACAAAGAGTAAAAGCAAACCACAGCATTCAGTGAAGTTACTTGCTATAGAAATAGCAGTGTTGGTATTAGCACTTCAAAGGGAAAAGCTATTTTAAAATTTAACTGCCTGGCAGATGCAGCAGATATAGGACAGGAACCAAAGAGAGGTAAGGAGGGATTGAAGTAGGAAGAGGAGAAAATAAGTGGGGAAGGGTAGGAAAACAGATGAATAGTACATTAATTAAAGGTAAAAATAGCCAAACTGTATACTGGCAGTGAAATGTTGGCAATGTGGAATCCAGTAGCAAAATTCCAATTGACTGCAGGGAGATCTATTTTTCACTCTGTATCAGTAGTTTTACTCTCATGTACTACAGTGTATCGACACAATTGCTCAATGTATTTTTTTCCTGTTAGTTCATTCTTGCCAGTTATTTATTCTACAAATGTTGTAAAGGCAAGAAGGAAACTAACTTTCACTACTGAATTTTCAGTAGTAGATTGGAAAACCAGGATAAAAACCTGTTAGTTCTTACGGCACAAATTGTTATTGACACAGATGGTATTATACAAACCATAAATAGTCATTCATCATTTCTTAAAGTCCTGTATTTTGAAACAACTGCTACAAAGTTTCATCCCACTCATTCCTGGGATTTTTTACCATCTACTACACTGCTGAACTCCAGAGGCAATAATGATTTCAAAGAGAGGGATTTAAAACCATCTGTTTAGTCTGTAATGCAAGATATATGGGACAGTTAGTCTACATTGATGCATAACTGATTATTCTTCGGGCTGAAAAAATATTCATGGAAAAGTGTTTTATATACAGTCAGTCTGATTGCTGTGGTAACACTGAATAACCTGAGCTGGCTCATTAAATCCATCCATGATAGAATTTTTTCTATTTCAGATCTTTGACAATAGTAGTAATAATCACATAGATAAGTCATTAGGCTATTACAACTCTCTAATTTGCTCTTAGATCTGTTCTGAACAGAGTTCAGATAGCATGGTTAAAACTTTACTATCTCTGCCACTGTGGGTCCAGGAGATCTTTCTGATAAAGGGCATCACAGCAAATATGAAGAAATACACCCACATCAAAAAATTTTACAGGACAGTCTTTGCCTTGATATCAGCAGTCCATTGTGTAAGCCCTGTGTGACACCATTTCACAGGAAGCTTTGGAGGAACGGAGATGGATCCTTTCTCAGGGCTCCTAGAACGATTAAGGCAGATGCAAACACTTTCACAGTGGGGAGTCAAACTCCATGAATCTGTGTAAAGTTTTCTTGGCATATGGGATCAGAAACAAGCTCATAACTCCGAATATATGACCCTGTGGAGAAGCTCTGAATACAGGGAATAAAAAAGGGTAAGTCTTTAACTTATGGGACCATAGTTGAAGGACTGCACTTTGCACTTTATAAGGACTTTAAAAAGATGATAGACACAAATCCAGGTTGGGCTTTTTTGCAAATGATTTTGTCTCTTTTTGATAGACAGAAAAATGAGAATGTAGTAGCCAGTTAAGAAATTCCTTACCGTATTTGCTTGTTTGTTTTTCTGAAAGTTTCTTTAAACTCAGCTTTCTTCCTGTAGGTGCACAAAAACTGTTAGACGGGGATTTTATTTATCCAAATATTATGAAATGGTTATTATCTTCTCATCAGGCCCACCATGGCTTAAGACAGTAAAAGACAGAAGAGACTAACACAAAGAACTGAGTAAATCTACAGTTTTTAAGTGTGCAGTCTTACCAATCAGCCATATGAAACAGAGACTGAGAGATGATTACATAAAGAATAATCATAGATTCATACCTTTATCTTATTCACTCCATCTTTTATCTGTTTTCTCTTAATTACTTACTTCTCCATGTCTGTAAAGTTCACACCACTTAAAGTTCCTTTATCCATATGGCTGGGTTAACAGTTACGTAATTATATTTTAAAAATCTGTGCTTTTGCTTCATGACCTCAAATGTTGAATTCCTTGGCTGAAAAAAAGGCTTTGTAGCAGATAAGTTTCAGGGGAAAAACATTTAAAATTAAATCCTCATGATTAAAATAAAGGAATTTCTATAAAATGCCAATTATTTAATGTATAAAATCAGTTGGCCTTCATTTTCACATATGTAGCCATAAGCATTCTGGGTTGAATAAATCTGAATGAATGTAGAAGTCTCTAAACATTAAACTATGAAAAAATAATACTTGTAACACTTCTAAGTGAGGTACTTACACTTTGTTCAGCTCTCAGAAAACTTTATAGGTTTAGCCCATTTTATGGTAGCCTCAAGACTGAAGCTGCCACAGCTTCTTTAATACACTGCAGATTTCAAATTTGAGAGTTCTCAACACTTGAACTCCTGCTTTCCCATTGAAAACATTTTCATTTGTTTACACATATATCACATCTCTGTCTACATTTGTAGAAGTCAACTGAGGGTTTGCCACTGAAACCATTGGACACTGGAGATGAACGAGGAAATACACAGAGTTTATACTGAGGAAATTACAGTAATCAAACAAAAAAGTGGGGCCCTTGATTTCATTAAGGTTTTGATATTTGGTCTCTTTGCAATAGTTTTTATGTAGTTTTTGATATTTCAGTTAGATTTTTTCCTTGGTAACTATATACAGTAATTGGGTCATTTTAACACTTCAGAGCACTATGGAATATTTTAACTAAATAGAATCCACCTCTCTTGAACTCTTAAGTTCACCAAAGAAGTTTACTCAGTGATGATTTTAGTCTTTAAAAAGAACAGGTTGTTGTGGAAAGAACAACTTACCATACTCATCAAAGAAAAAGAAATCACCTGAAACAAGAAAATAATGGTACCTGTATTCTTCTGATGTTAATTATATGTTTTGTTGTTGTTTCTACTCTCAAATAATAAATATAATCCTCTATAGAGCAACTTGGTCTTCAGTTTGGGATTCATAACTCATGTCACAGTCAATTCTTTCACAGCTGTGCCTGTAACAGTGGAGACCTGCTTAATTAGACCCCCCTCCAAAAACCACAAAGAATAATTGCATTCCCAGGATTTTAGGTATCACATAGTGTTCTGAGAACAAAAATAAAGGCATAGGAACAAGCAAACCCTCCACTAATAAAACATATTTCATAGGCAAAGGCTACCATGCAGGTTAACACAGAAAATAATGGATCTGTTTGCCTGAGAATTTTTTTGCAGACAGACTTAATTGCTTATTAACTCTACAAGTAGAGATAATTACAAAGATTTAAACATATGCCTTCAACTTTGGCACATCCAACCTATGCATAACTGAGGCCTGATTTTTCAGAGCTGCTTGTGTATCAAAAACCAGCTGACGTTGATGTGGTAACTGTATTTGTCTCCTATAAATAATATTCAATTACTAAATGTAAGTATATAATAAATACATTCTCCAACAAAAGAATTGATTAGAACTAACTAAAAGACTGAATAGGGGCCTACTGAATGACACACTACATCAGATGATATTAAGGGGATATATTGACACCATGTTTTACCAAAAGACACAGCATCCGTCTCCTATGTTTTGAGCTGAATAGAGGAAAGCATCTTCCAAACAGGAGCCATGGACTGCAGTGATGTGGGGTGTTGTAGCTGTGCTCAGTGCTGTACTGCTGCAGCTCCATCACTGCTAGATGGCTCACATTTGACTCACGTTGCTTCTGAGAAAGGGCAGGTAAAAATCACATTTGCCTTTAAAAGCTCACATTAATATACCTAAGAGTGGAAGAAGAACTAACCTCAGAATTTTTGCTGAATGTAACCAAAGCTTATTTTTATTATGCTTTTAAAAATATGATTATTATTGTTGTTATTGTATTATGTGCCTTATTTTTCTGTCTGCTGGGGAAAGTGATGTTTTGGTCAAGTTGTAATGTGGGTAATTTAGCTCAGTTTATTCACAAAAGTATTTCACGACGCATGCAAAATCATGATCTAAAGCAATACTCAGATACTTAAACCTGAAAATTTTTAAAAGTAGATTCCCTGTCCACCCCAAAATTAGCCAAGTTAGCAAAGGATGAACTGATTACTTCTCTTCGAGGTGATATATAATTTATGATGCCAAGCACATATGCCACCTGTTGACAATGACTAGTAATATGACATTTTCAGCAATATAATAGCAGTTAGATTATTACCAAGATGCATTGAATACAATGGGCAATTACGGTAATTATGTAGATAATCACAGAAAACAAGGTATACTGAAGATGCATTGGTTATTTCACTTATGTATTTAAAATCAGAACAATTCAGAAGAACTCTTTTGTCTATTTAGAGAATGTGAAAACATTTATCACTGTGATTCTCAATGCATACTTTAGAACAGTGTTTCAAATGTGTTTGAACATGAAGGAAAAAGGGAAGAACCTCCAAATATTTGCCCCCCAGATCTTATAAATAAGCATCTCTAAGTTCTCATTTCTTCTTCATAAGTGCAATATCTTTCAATAGCATAGGATATTATGTATGGGACTGCAATTCCCATAATAAGACAAAAGGAACCAAGATAGAGGATCCTGGAGTAAACCATCTAAGCTAAATACACAAGGCCACTGGAGTCATGATAAAAACTGCTTCCTGTACATGGAAGCACCATGTCTGCTTCTAAGGGGCCTGTCAATAACAAATTAACGCTCTTCAGTTTCCACATGCAGATGTATCCCATGTCTTTTTCATTGCGCTGTTGCTTTTTAAATGTGTCATAATCTTGAAATAACTCCTTCTTATGTGTATTTATGTGAAAGAATACCTCCAACAGAGTAGTTGAAATAAACTGGTAAGTCCCTTTTGGGTTTTTTTTTAAATTTTCTGATGTTTCTAGAAGTTGCAACCTACAGATTAGAAGCATTGAGAAGAGAAGGATTTATATCTCAAAGCAAAAATAAACAGTCCTAAAGTTTAGAAGGAGAGATTTTTAACTTATTTACTTGTATTTCTGTGGTTCAGCTAGCTAAAGAATTCAAGTTCCAAGGCTGATCTTTAATCTGTTGTTTGGGTTTTTTGGTTGTGTTTTTGTTTGGTTTTTTTAAAGGCTTCTGGGGTCTCTGGGAGGGATATCCACAAAGCAACCTTGCTGAATTTTCAAGGACGGTGCTAAGTCAAAGATCTCAAATCCTGGCTACATTATTCTGTGTTCAAGAAACTCAGCAAAAAGCCCTGTTTAGGAGACAAGTTCCTCTTTTTGATGGTCTAACCCTCATTGTCAGGTGCCTTCTCTATAGCAAGCAGTGCCAGCAAACATTGTCTGCCTTCCCATTTTTCACCTGGCTGGAGTATCTTGTCAAAACTAGTTTTCACAGCCAGGTTCTCAGGGTAGCACCTTGGGCCTGATGACAATGAAGGAAGCGAGATAAAAGTTCATGAAGAAGGCCGAGAAAATTCCAAATACCCTTTATGGTATAACATATCAAAGCTCTGTTCATATGACAGGTCAGGAATCTGTCACAAAGCGCTCAGCCTCTGCAGGTTTTGAGGTACCTTCAGAGACACAGACCTTTCAGTCCTGGCACAAAAGCTCAGAGTAAAATGGAACTTCTGCAGCATTTTGTGCTTTGTAGAAACAACACCTCAGAAAGTCTCCCAAGAGTAAGCTGATGATTGTGTGGCTTTTTTGTTTTTTGTTCAAGTCAGTCTTAACATTTTAAAGTTTTTAATAAGAATTTTAGCATAGGTTGCTGGCATGGAAGCTGCTCATTATGAACTAATTGTTTCAAAGAGTTGCTGAAAGGGCTTGAATGTTAAATATATGCTACTGTAAGCAAATATTCACAAGACTTTCAAAACAGATATTTGAAAAATGGTAGGCTGTCTGCTCATAGTACCAGGACACAAAGGACATGAAGAAGTGGGATTTAATAATAAATATCCTTGCAGCTACATAAATGCTAATCCACAGTGGGTTTTTAAAAAATTTGCAATTAAATGTGTAAGCCAGCTGTAACACAAATACTTTTTGTAAGCAAGTTTACTGCAAACACCAGTAATTCCTGGCTTTCCTCTGTTCTCCCTTTCACCTCTCCCCACTGCTTTCCCACCCACCCTGTGCATGGCCCTCCCAGTCACAACACCCACTCACAGCCCTCGTTTTCTTCCATCAGCTAGGGCTCTGCCTATTTTCAGTCCTTGTGGACACATTCTTTGTCTTCCTTTGTCTTCCTTCCTTCCTTCC
>VZTX01005521.1:2597-83039 GCA_013400915.1 Pardalotus punctatus
CCCGGGGAGGCGCTTGGGCAGCGGGGCCGCCGGGGCTCCGCCGCGGCTCGCGGGAGCGGTGAGGTGCGCCGGGCCCGCGCTGGCGCTCCCGGATTTGGGACGTCTGGAGGAAGTATTGGGCCGGAACAAACAATTCCCGGGGCCGGGTCGTGCCGCCAGGTTGCGCCTCAATATGACCAGGCCGGCGGGCCGGTGCGTGGGAGGCGATTCTGGGTTTGGGCAGCCTTTGAAGGCGAGACGGCCTCTCCTCCAGCAAACGCTGTTCACTCCCCAGCCCGCGCCGGTCTGGGCTCCGCTCAGGTGCTCCCGGGATAACGCGTTGGGCTTGTTCTGGTCGCTGCATCATGCACTGGACTGGAGCTGCTGCCCCTCCGCAGGAGTTCCGGGGTGTCGGATCAAGCTGTTCACATGATAGGCAGCACACATGAGGGCTACAACTCCAGTGAAAGTATAGTTTTTAATAGTTACATTGGCTTTGTTCACACTGTGGCCGCAAAATTTCGGTTTTGTATGCGAAATACAATATATTTTATTAGGCTGCATTTCTGAGGTTTTGTGAACAACCTTTTGAAAGCCCTTTCTTCAGTGTGCGTTTTGCTTTCAGTGGGCAGAATGGTTCCCAGGCCGTCCTGTGGAACGTGGGGCACGGGGGTGCAGGGACATCGCTGGAGTCACTGACAGCCCTGCCCACAGCACAGCGCCTTTGCCTCTGTAGCCGGAGCGTGAGTGCCCTCACTGTGGGCGCCCTGCCGGGCTGGCGTGTTTGTTGGCGTGGGATCCTTTTGGATCAATTCTCTGCTTTTGAGAAGCAAATACTGATGTTCTGATCACGTCCAAACATTCTGTTAAAATTTACATATAGACTAAAGTCACAGTGGTTTTTCTTCCTCCCTTGTAATATCAATTGTATAAAACAGTCCTGTGTTACTAATTTATGTCAGTCCACTTTGTCTTCTCGTTTTCCCCCACAAAAACTATTTTGCAGGTTGGTAAAACTGGCAGACTTTCTTTCTTTTTTTAGCATAGTACAGTGTAAATTTCTTTAACTTTTTTGGAGACTTGTAAAACCAGTAAGTACTTTGCAGTTAGAATATCAGCTACATCAGATTTATGAGTTCATAGTGTTTGATTAAAGCATGTTAATAAATTGAGATACCTCTCTTCTATGAAGTAGAATCTACTAATTTTTTCTCGAAATCTTGCTTGGATCTGTCAGCTTTTGTTTTCATTTAGGCACTTTTTTGTTGTTTTTACTGTGACACAAAGTGGCAGTGTTTGATTGACAGTCTTTGTAAATGTCATTGAGAGGTGCACATTAAAGAAGTTGATTTCCAAGAGACCATCCTTATTTATATTAAATGAAGGAAAGGACCTGCCAGCTGTCCGAAAGAGACTGATATCTCTATTTTTCTGCCTTATCTTTTTACTGGTATCTTGAGATGCCACAATAATGAGCGATTGCTCTTTTTCTGTGTTTAGGCATCTTAAATTGTGTCATAATCCCAGCCTAACAGTGGTAATTTGGGAGGTTTTTATTGAAATGCATGTGGTGCATACATGAATGTGCCTAGAATTTCCCTCTGTAGTTTTCCAAGTTCAATTTTCCAGTTGGCATTCTGTAGTAAGTTTGTTATAGACAGCATTGGGCTCGCACTGTTAGAGGAGCTCTGCACAAGTGCTGTCTGCATGGACTGACCTTTAGTAGAACTTGGGGTCAAGCAATACTGCTGTTTTGTTCTAATTTACTCTCAAGTATGTTTTCTTTCTGAGCTCGGTACTTTGATGAGGTAAATGAGAATGGTAAAAGGAAAACTGCAGTAGTCTTCCAGTGTTACAGACCTAATTTGAGTAAGATCAGATTTCTTTGATAACGCCAAACTTCTGTAAATAATGTAAAGTGGTTGTTTTAAAGATTTCATTACATGTTGGAAAATTCGAGAAATGACAGAAGATGTTTTCAATTACTGGAAGAATTTGTTTGAGTAAGGCAGATAAATTTTAAATATGTGTTAAATGTCCATGAAACAAAGAGTTTACATTGTTCAGTGTGGCTGTAGGAGCCAAGCACAAGTTGCCAGAGGGATGAGCAAACTGAGACTGTTGCAAGTTACAGGTTTTTTATATTGAGACTTTTGGACTGTACATGCTGTCTCCCCACAAAAGTAGTGGAGGCTACAAACACAGTACTACAAAAGTAGTTTGAAATTGCTCACTTCAAACAGGAGCAGAAATATATGCAGCAAATGAACACTACTGTCATTAATTTTTGGTGTAATATTTGCAGATTACTTAATTCTTTTGTCTGCGTCTGCTGATATTCAGTGCAATATTGCTTTCACTGTGAGCTTTATCACCAGGGCAGTTGTAACAGGAAATAGGAACACTCCAGGACTGAAGCGCTGTCAAAGGAAAACAATTTCATCATGTGCATACTTGACAGCAGAAGCTGCTCTGGGTTGCACTGCTGGGGTGCTAGACATTAGAATATAGCTTTTTCTTTTGCCTTTTTTTTTTTTTCTTTTTTTGAGTGGTATGAGGGAGAGAAAGTTCTGTTGCCCAAGTCTCTTTATAAGTAGACCTGTAGACTTAGTAATGACTCATTTGTTTGAAGCAATTCTCCTCCATAAGTTTCCTTTAACATAAGGCGTGTGGCTGATTAGACCAACTGACTGATTCTGTATATTGCTCAGTATGCATTGTTTCTGCTCTTGAAAAGAGAAGGAAGGAAAATTTTGAATAATTTTCTTGTTCAGCAATGTGAAACTGCTGTAGTTTGCCCAGGCTGATATAATGACCTGAACAGTTTCTTCAGCTAATAGGTTACATCATAACATCCCCATGGCTGGGGGCAGAGTGGCCCAGTCAAAAAGGTCCTGGGGGTGCTGTTGAGAGCAGCTGAACATGAGCCAGTGCGTGCCCAGATGGCCAAGAAGGCCAGTGGCATCGTGGCCTGTGTCAGGAATAGTGTGGCCAGCAGGACCAGGGAGTGACTGTCCCACTGTACTCAGCAGTGGTGAGGTCACGCCTCGAGTTGTGTCCAGTTCTGGTCCCCTCAGTACAAGACAGACATTGAGGAGCTGGAGCAGGTCCAGAGAAGCTCTGGAGCACAAGCCCTGTGAGGAGCAGCTGAGGGAGCTGGGTGTGTTTAGCCTGGAGAAGAGGAGCTCCGGGGAGACCTTACTGCTCTCTCCAGCTCCCTGAGAGGAGGGGGTAGTGCAGTGTGGGTTGGCTTCTTCTCTCAAGTAACAAGTGACAGAACAAGGGGAAAAAGAGCCTCAAGTTGCACCAGGAGAGACTGAGACTGGATTTTAGGAAAACTTTTCTTAATCAAAAGGATGGTCAGGTGCTGGAATAGGCTGCCTGGGGAAGTGGTTTAATCACATCCCTGAAAGCGTTCAAAACACATGTAGATGTGGCCTTTGGGTCAAGATTTAATGGTGAACTTGGCAGTGCTATGTTAGTGGTTGGACTTGATGGTCTTAGAGGTCTTTTCCAATCTAAATGGTTGTAAGATTCTATGTAAGGATTCTTATCTGTGAGAAATTTGTTACCATGTTATGTGGTGTTCTCTCTAAAAGATATTGAGCAGTGGTGCCCAAAGTTTAGACTTCTCACTATTGTTTGAATGCTCTGGTTTGTTGTAATAGTGATACAGACGTGTTGCGTGAAGTGATGACTTTCTTTTTAAGGGAGGTTCACATTTTAAAAGCTTGAGTTAAATCCTCTGTGCTAAAATAAAAGGTTATGCTACATAGATGGAATCTTTTCTTACCAAAAACTTATAAAGCTTCTTCTCTTGAAAACTGAGTGTCTCATCAAGAAGTTCAATTCAGTTATACAGTGTAATGTGTTAAAATAGCTGACAGAAATAAAATAGATTCTGTCAGATCTAACAGGAATTGCTTATACATGATACATAATGAAATTTTACTGCCAATTACAGAGTGGGTGGAAGAACTACAAAAAACCTTTCAGTATTTCTTTGCTAATAAAGTAGAATACTAGGAAGCGTTTCTTATGTGGGCAAAAAAGAAAACCTTGGGAATTATGTATTTAATGCTTGAAGCTAAGCTTCTGAAACTTTAAAAACTAGTATAAGGTAGCTGACTTTCAGAAGTGATCACAGCCTTCATCTGCCTCTGAAAAATCCAGATTTCAGTGCCTAATTTCATTTTTAGTTGCATTGCTCACTTGGAGCTTCAATTTATGACCACTGTACTGCTAAGCAGGCTTCTTAAAATGTGTAAAGTACAATATATACTGTGTAGGCACAGAATAATAGTGTTGGGAACAGTGTTCAGCAAAGAAAAACTTTATTTACCAGGAGAGTTTTTTCAATACTGCAAATTAAAATTGATGTATTGACCTTGAAACCTTTTTCCTGTTTAATTCTTGACAGTGAATTAAAAGTGAAATCACTGTGTGATCTATGTACTCAGCAGCCCTGCTGTCATCTTGGTGAGAAACTGAAATCCTGCAGCACTGTCTGAGGCCCTCTGATATTCAACATTCTTGATAGAGGTTTTCTTCATTTGCTCTTAAAAATCTCTGGTGGTGCATTTCCACAGCTTCTTTGCATTTTCTGTGCCACTGTTTGTCTCTATTGTTAGAAAGTCATGGCATTTACCCATAGGGGTCTGTAACTTATATGTCTGAAATAACAGCTGGCTTTGAGAGAATCAAGCTTCCTGAGCTGCCGGGGATGGTATCTTGCCTGCGGTAGCATCTGTTGTAAATGATATTACTTGATTATTTCTCAGCAACTATTCAATTACAAGGGCAAGTTACTAAATACCTACTTGGGGCACACAGCAAAGCTGCATAAAGCCAGATTACTCAGGAGGCACAGAGTTTATGTGCATGGACTACATGGAATCTTTATTATTTCCATCCTCAATAGCAGTGGAAAAATATGTGGCCTTGTATTTTCTAAGGTCCCTGGTTATCCTTTGTTGCTGTAGCTCCTGAAAGAGAACTATGGCCACAGAGCTTGGAGCAGAGAGATTTGTGCATTTGGCACTGTGTGGTGATGATGAATTGGGCAGGTAGTGACTGAAAGTAAGATGATGCAACAAAAACTGTATGGGGTCAGTGTGATTGTTGTGCAGGGCTGAGTATATCACTTCTTTAAGGAGGAGACTTTTCATGACTCCGAGTTTCTAGTTGGCATTTTTGAGACTGCCACGTATAAACATGCTTTTCTGTCAGTGAAGTTAGGGAAATAGGAAATCTGTTGTGACTGAACCTGTGCATGGCAGCATGAGGAAACTGGATGACAGAAGGGATGCAGGCACCTGCTTCTGAGGTGCTTTTATGATCGATGCAGCTCTAAGGGCTTGATTTCTTTTAGATACAGCTTCCCGGTAGGTTTTTACATGCCCACTTAGAAACAAACCATGCAGAGATTGTGATGGGTTTGGGGGAAGGCATTCAACATCTTGTAGGTACTTTCTGCAAACAAATAATTTGGAACTTGTAAACTCTCAGTCCCTTCATGAGTTTGGGGCAGAACACAGACTTGGTATTCTAAGCAAATTATTTATTCCTCCCAGGTGTCAGTGAGCTTGACATTGATGGATGCTGAACATATGTAATTCTCATTTATTGTATGTACTCTGTCTTATTTCAAAAGTTTGCTCTATTGAGTACTGGCCACTCTTGGCTCACAGTGTTCACGATACAATCTCTTGGAGGTCGTTGGGGAGGGATATTGTGTCAGGATGCAGGGGGTTTGTTGTGGGTTTGGCTTTGTTTTCTTTTAAAGGAGTTCATTCAGACATGGAGGAAAATCTCTGAATGAGATGAAGTCTGGCCTTTCATAATTTTAAGGCCCTGACATATATCCACTCCCAAAAATCTGATGTGTTATCAGAATAAATGTACCACTTTGCTGGATTTACTGAGGTTTAACACATGTCATGTCTTTAAAATTGTTTTCCCAGTGAGTTCTGAAACCATCTGCTGATTTAATTTTGGTATAAAGCCTATATGTCAGGTTTATTAAAAACACAAACTCTGAGTTCCTATATGACCTATGCAATAGGTGGTGGAATAAGAGAGAGGGGCTATTAGAGTATTTTCGTGTCACGTCTCTAAACTGAGGGAAGAACAACAGACAGTATAAGCTCATCCTACATTCGCTAATCAAAAAAACACATAAAACGAGAGGGTGTTTTGAATGACTTGATTACAAGAGAAACTGCAAGCCTGAGAATACCATTATGGATCATGTCCATAGGAAAGCAGAGTTGAAACTCTTTAACCTCTCTTTGGCAGGAAGGTCTCAAGTATTCAACCTAGTAAGTAAATGCTTTCTGCATTTGGGAAGAATAATTCATATAGTGAATTCTAGCCTCTCTGTGGCTTTTCTCCTAAGCTAAAATTTCTCTTTGTGGAGGCTGTTCTCAGGTAGCCTGGAAAGTTTTAATACCTAAAGTTAAATAAGCTCTGGAAACAGTCTACAAATGCCAAAGGCACATCCGCAATGTGCCTGGGAGTTTCTGTGCAGCTGGAGTCAGGGAATCTGCTCCGTGCAGCTTAGCTTGTACTTTTACCTTATTACCTGGTGCACAGTTTGCTGTCTGATGTCTGGCTGTTGTCAGTGAGAGGCATCTTGAACAGACAGACTGAGTAATGTGGAGGCAGTAGTTTGGGTCTTGTTAGAGGGACTGCAGGTTCATTGGTGATTGGCAGATGTGGTTCCATACATTTAATACTTGGCTGAGAGGGAGAATATCTGTACCCCAGCAGTAGGAAATTATTTCCAAGGAGCATCCAGGCATCTCGAAGAGACACTTTTACAGACACACTTCAAGTTCTAGTTAGAAATTATAAATATGGACTTCTGGGATGTTACTGTTGCCTCAGTGATTCTCGTTACTTTGGAATATTGTTGGTTTCACACTTTTTTGCTGCTTTACAAATCTTGCACAACAGTCAGTGTGTGTGATGTGACTCTGGAATTACTGATTCCAGGTTTGGGTTATGTGACTAATGTTCTAAGCTTTGGGCATCTGTTACAGAAAGCTGCCCACAAATAATCTGAGGTTTTTCCAAGCTGTGATTTTGTTGAACATGCTGGGCAGATATAAATAAAATTTAAGAGGAACAGTTTCAGTAGTAATCAAGCACTTTTAAAATTCCATATTAGAATATTTTGTTCTAGATAAGTCATATTAAGAAAATTCAATTCCTGCAGAATCAGGCCAGTATTGAACAAGTGAATACATTTGTACCACTTCCATCAGGTGGAATAACGTGTAATGTATAAAACCACACTGTAAAGGGTAACGCTCTAGATCTTTTTGAAAGGTGGTTGTAGTACATAAAAGAAAAAGCCAGTGGGTAAAATGAATCAGATTCCACACAAAAAAGGATAGTTTTTGCTAAAGAAGCTGTAAGAAAAATCTGACAGCCATATTGGAGTTACTTTTCATTGTCAGCAGTGCAAGTAATAGTGAAAAAACAACATTAGCAAAATGTCTCCCAGTTAAGCCATTTGGAATTAAAAGCATACTTTTAGCTTCTGGGAGCAGTGCATATCCAAAACTTATGCCTTGTCTTAGTGGAGTGGTTGAATTATTTGAGCTGCCATGGCTGCAAAATTGCATGTCTCTTTTCTTGGAACTTGAAGGTGTGTTAATGAAATCACTGGTTGTACAGCTGCCCTCTGTGTTTCAAGAATGTCAGCCGGTGATGTTTAATCATGAGATAACAGCCTGTGCTTACAGATGTGACTCTCCTATTTAGTAGGCATAAGATAAAAGGTAAGGTCCAATGTTGGTACTACTATGGAAAGATAGTACGTTTTAACCAACCTTTTCAGAATTCATTAACCTTGTCCTTTCACCATCATCTCCTTTCTTGAAACAAATACCTATATTTTATCTGCTGCAACTGTTAAGCAGTGCTTTTCCCAGGGAGTGGCTACTGCTGTGTCATTCCTCAATTTATAAATTACGAATTCTTTTGAAATCTCTCTATTTTATTTTTTTAAGGGAGGGATTTTTTGGTTCTAAAGATTATATTATTATAGTTGAATATTTTAAAATCATACATACAAACACTTAGTTTCTAGAACTACAGTTGGCACAAGCAGAAATATAATTCTAATCTACGAATCAGCATTGATACACTTTCACTAAATTCTTGTTTACCTTTCTCAGGTACAAGAAAACTCACCAGGGCATAGAGCTGGATTGGAGCCATTCTTTGATTTTATTGTGTCCATTAATGGTTCAAGATTGGTAAGTGTGTTGCTATTTTATAATCTCTAATAAAAACAATGTGTTGTGAGTCTGATATTTATAGGTAAACCAATGGATTTGTTTGATTTAAATGTATGTAAGATATTTCTTAGTTTAAAATGAGGAAGCCAAACTGCATGAGAAACTTATTTCTTTCACCCTGTAGTTAGAGTTCTATCAACAGTTTAGCTGGAGAATAAGGATGCAGACAGACATGCTCTCTGCAGACATCTGCACCAAGATAGAATTGTCTGCTGATCCACCTCTGATGGCTTATGCTGGCACCCTCCTAGCTCTGTCTGTAAAACTGCTTCCATGAGAACTCACAAACTTCATTCAGTCAAAACAGGTTGACTGACAAAGCTGCTGTCAGAGCCGTTAGCTGGGCAGGAGGCATGAGGGGAGCTTTCAAGCAGAGCTGTAGTCAAACAACAGACCATCAGAGCAGTGGAAAAACTAGCTGTGGGAAGCTCTTTCACCAGCATGCCTCGATTCCAGAAAGCCTCTGAAAAGCTGCAAGGTGCATTTTATTACAGAGTCAGTTGAAGTGTTTTCATTTTTTGGAAAGTATGTCCTATTACTGTGAAATCCCAGGGTTTTGCCAGAGTTGTATTCTAGAATTGTGAAGGAACTGGAAACTTGTTACAAATCAGCTGTTAGTACACGTTCTGGTAATGCACAGTGTTTGTAGCACCTTTGAAGTACAAGTGTTGCTGTAGAACTGAACGTTTGTTCTGTTAAACACTAACCCAAGCTCTTGATTAAACATTCACAGAATAAAGACAATGACACTCTGAAGGACCTGTTGAAAGCAAATGTTGAAAAGCCTGTAAAAATGCTTGTGTACAGTAGCAAAACACTGGAACTGAGAGAAACGTCAGTAACCCCCAGCAACATGTGGGGTGGGCAGGGCCTGCTGGGAGTGAGCATTCGCTTCTGCAGCTTTGATGGGGCTAATGAAAACGTCTGGCATGTCTTGGTACGTATGGGCTTGGAAGTATTCTCCTTACTCTTGCTTACTCTTTCTATCTTACTGTTGAAAAGTAACTTGTACAGGATGTAGCTAACAAGTCATGACATCTAACTTGGTCTTGATGAAACTAGTTTTCATTGTTTTGGGTTTAGGAAGACTTTTGGACTAAAACTGTATCTGTGAGTATATTGTCAAGTCTTGTATTTAAATCACTGGGTTTGTACAATACTCAGAGATATTGCATTTGGTACCACACCAGAGCCATATGAAGAAGCACTGCTGCAGAGCCACTGTTTCATTAGTTCATTGTTCTACTGTGTTGAAAACTTGACCAGTTTGTCTGACTCAGAGCTTGTGTCAAGTGTGTATCTATCTGTTCTGCTGCACCCTGACAGTTACATAGTGGTTTGTAACTTTCCATTTTAAAACTAGGAAGTGGAGCCAAATTCTCCTGCTGCATTAGCTGGACTTAGACCTCACAGTGACTATATCATTGGAGCAGATACTGTCATGAATGAGGTAAGTATATAAAAATAAGGTTTTTATTTTTAAAAAACCAAAAACCCAGTTGTACCAGGGCAGTTTGAAACGTCCCTGGCTGTGTCTCTTTTCAGTGCAAATGGAAATCAAATGCAAAGAGGAAGGAGCTTTGGCAATGTGCCTCTTAAATGCAATCCTGAAAATAAGAACTGCTCTTAAATGTCTTCATTAAGTCAGATACAAACTTTTTTATAGTCTAATATTAATATTTTGAATAGCAGATTTGAAATTTGGGTTGTGCCATGTCTTCTGAGTTGTGCTAGCCAAACCCATTTTGAAGTAAGCCTTGAGATAGAACAGCAGTGCTACAACAACTGCAACACGTGGCTGTTACCAGGTTCTATTACAGAAAGTCAGGACTAGAATGATTGATCTAATGCCAAATGATAAAATAAGGACGAGAAGGCCCTTACTCATTTTTGTCTTTTTGCAGTCTGAAGATCTCTTTTCCCTTATTGAAACACATGAAGCAAAGCCATTAAAACTTTATGTGTACAACACAGACACAGATAATTGTCGGGAAGTGGTGATTACTCCAAATTCTGCCTGGGGTGGAGAAGGCAGGTAAGGAGACAATATGTTACAGGAGGATGGGGCAACGTTCTTATAGCATCAGCCTGAAAACTGCTGGGTTTAAGTTTTCTACAAAGACAGGAAAAGAGTGTTGTTATATCAAAAGTGTTTCTGCTCAAATAAATTATATATTTACTTGAAATTCAGATGCACTTACTAATGAGAAGGGTGTAAATCAGTAAATTAGGTCGTGCAGAAGTGCATGAAGTGCAATGGTTGCTTTCTGCATTTAACTCCAAATAGTCATTAGTTTGTAGGATATCCTTGAATTATTGTGAGTGGCCAGAACACAGCGCTGCAAGTAACAACTGCGACTTGAATTCCAAGCTGTATACCTGGTACAGCTGCTTGGTTTAAATTATAATTAATTTTATTTTGTGCTGAATATATCTTGCTAAAGCCACAGAATTTCCTTTCAATTGTCTCATACTGATTATTTCACCACAGAAAATGAGGCAACATGGGGGCAGGAGGGGAAGGTTGTACAGAATTTATCTTAAAACTTGTTGGTGTCTTGAGTTGTTCATGCATTGTTTGCTATAGTCTGTAGTTGTAAAATCACTTAATTGACTTACAAATCTTCATATTTTAAAAGCCTAGGATGTGGCATTGGCTATGGATATTTGCATAGGATACCTACTCGTCCATTTGAAGAGGGAAAGAAAATTTCTCTCCCAGGACAGTTGCCTAGTGCATCTCTCAGTCCCCTCAAAGATGGTTTCACAGAGGTAAGTGTGGTCCCTCCTTTGGCTTGGTAAAAATGGATGATGATGTTATATTGCTTTTCTGCTTCTGTTGGTTCATGTGGAAACAAACCCTAATGACATAACTTTATTTTCTCTGTCAATAAGGTTCAGCTATCATCAGTTAATCCCTCAGCCACCCTCCCTCCTGGCTCAGCAGGCCTTGAGCAGAGTCTTTCAGGACTTTCTATTAGTTCACCCTCAACTACTGTCAGTAATGTTCTCAGCACAGGTTGGTGTGGAAGTAACTGACCTCAAATGCATGGCTTTTCTGACTTTTTCCTTCTCACAGACTTTTCTAATTAATTTAATAGAAGGCAGAAGAGAGAATAAAATTTTCTCTTTAGCCTTTGTTGTTGAGAAAATTTAAGTACTGGATTTGTGCCTTATTTGCTTACAAAATAGTTGCAAACAACTTCTATTAAAAGTACTGTGTGTATTACTTAGTATACTACTTTTCTTTATCAGCATTTTATAATTAAGGCAAATAGTAATTCTCCTGTAAGCAATTATTTATCTGTACTCCTTAAGGAAAGAAGATGAAGTGTTTTATGCTTTAAATCAATGTTGTTTCCCCATGTACTCCACCAGGTGTTCCAACAGTTCCATTATTACCACCACAAGTCAGTCAGTCCCTTAGCTCTGTGCCACCAGTTAACCCAGCAACTACATTACCAGGTGAGTAGGTAAAATTTCTTAAAATATTTCTGAAACAAAAATCTTATGGAAGGAAGGGATGAGAGCTGTCTTTTCCATTGCTTTTAGGGGAAGGTATAACTTCATACAACTTACACATTTCATGTAAGATATCTCTCTATACAACCTCTACGATGTGAAGAATTATTTTTCTTGGAGCATGCTCACAACATGTCTGTAGCACAGAGGAGTGAATTGGCAAGAGAGTTTACAATGTTTACCTTTTAGGGCCCCCGCACAGTGGATGCAGTATTCAGGATTTCTCAGGAAGGTTTTGCTTCCCTATTTGCAACATTTTAGGAAACCCATTTTTAATACTCAACTTGATCACTCTTCCCAGTATAAATACAGTGCTAACAATATAGAATTTATGTTGCAGTTACTGTTTCTGAATTATATAGGAATTTTAACTGGTATAGTACAAGTAAGAGTCTTTCTACAACGTGGTTGTTCCCTAATAATAATGAACATTTCAAACACTATTATTCTGAAAGTATTCATGGGGGATAAAATAAGGATTGTATAGGATTTTGCTGTGGCATTGGTGTGCTGATACAGCACTCAATTGTGCCTTCCAAAACACCGAAGGAGTTGTATTTTATGTTTTGCTTGTTCTGAGACAAGTAGATAAAGATGTGTCCATTATACAATTCTTGGAGGTGCAGCCTCTAGCATAGAAAAGATGTGTAGTAGAGTTCAGTGCATGCAAACAAGAGCAGAGAACTCTCACAGAAGCTGAACTCGTTAGTAATTTTCTATTTTCTGTAGGCAGAAAAAGATTGTCCTTTTCTTCCCCAGCCACCTGTCCACCCCTTCCCTAAAATCTGCAGATAAAAGTTTTCTGTTTGTCTTTTTCTCTGAATAGCATTACTGCTTTTTTGAAAGGAAATTAGAATGTTTCTTGCAATTTTCATGGACATAACTAGTGAAATTGTTCTTATTAAATATACTGGAGGTTTAAAATTTGAGTGAATTTGTATGAAGTTCTGCTTTTCTCAGATGTAAAAAAATTTCAAACTGCAGTTGCATATAACTGACCTGAAAGCTTTTTGAGCTAGATTATGTCAGCCTTTGTGGCTCATGAGTTCAGGGGTAGGTAAAGATGGCTGGGTTTTATCCAAAATCTCTATGCAGTGGCCTTGCTTTAAAACTTTTATCCTCTCTGTCTTAATACTGTGGTATCAACAGTTCATTTCTGAATTAGCCTTTTCTGAATCAAACACAAGGTATGAATAGAGCCCTTGTCCCAGAAATGAAGCTCTTCTAAAGTGGAAAATTCAGGAGCAGAAAGATGTTCCATAGCAAACACAATGATGGAAGGGCACAGGTTGCATTCATCGTATGTTTCTCTTCTCCTTTCAGTCTTTCCTGACTTTGAAAGTTACTTTGTCCCACCTTTTGATATAGATTTTTGTGTTTAACTTTGGTTATGAGCTAAGTAGAAAATACTAATATATACAGTAATCAATATTAGGGATCAGGGAATACTGTATATTTAATACTGTTATTATTGTTTGTCACACAAATTGGAAATGGAGAACTTCTGGTATAGTGTGTGATGAAACAACTACCTTTGTTGAAAGCTGAACTTGGAATGCAAACCTTCTCTTTCTGAAATAAGATTCTACTTTCCTTAGAAAAATCTGAAAGGTTTGGGATTATGTATTTGCTAGTCCAGACTTCCTGCAGTAGGTATCTGTTCTCACTGCAACTTGGAAGCTGAAATTCAGGTGAATTTCCATACTTACATGTAAATATGATAAGATATAAAGCAAGTTTAAATTATCAATAAGATCTAAGAAACAGAAAAAGACAATTTTAGGTTTTTAGCTGTAACTTTTCCACTCTTCTCTTAGGTCTGATGCCATTACCAGCAGGGCTTCCGAACCTGACTGATCTGTCCAAACTTAATTTACCTGCACCACAGATTGTTCCAGAAATCATACAGCCTGGTATGTGCTTCTGCAAACTGAAACACCATAATTAGAGTTGACCTTGACACTCTAATTTAGACCCATCTGGGGAAGTCCTGAACGGCATAAAGTAAATGTTTGCCCGAGGTGGGAGTGGATGTTAGTGCCCTGATCAGGTAGACAAGGAATATGTCTGTAGATAAACTAATTCTAAACCTGTGCCTGTATTTAGATGTTTCATTTTCTATTACCTGATTTATATATCACAAGAGCTTGTGCCAAAAGTGAAAGTATATTAATTATGGGTAAAAGAAAATATTAAGTATTTCCTTGTAAGCTAGATGAGGAGATCGAAGCTCCCTGAACTGAATGCCAGAATGATGAACTAATACTAGATTTGAATTCAACAAAACAGCTGAAGGTGCACACGGAGCAAGCAAAAAGATATTGGAAGCTTATATGGAATATGGTTTTTGTTAACGTCTTGTTTCTGGCAGTTTCAGTGAAAGCCAGAAAAACCTAATCATCAGTATTAATGCATTAAATATCTAGTCCTCTGAGGAGGTACAAGCAACCTTGAATTTACTGTGGTTCTTCAGTTCCTAAATCTGAAAAGTATCAGGCTTGAAATGCACCTACTGAGTCAGTGCTGCACAAATACCATTTGATCTGTCTGTGGTGAGCAGCAGCTCACTGCCTTTTTTTTTCCCCTCTTCTCTTTAGGTTTGCCGCCCCTTCCCCCCTTGCCGCCTCTGGATCTAATGGGAATAACGCCTCTATCAATGCCACCCAAGTGTGTTCCTGTGCTTCCTTTGGTCACAGAGGCATCTACAGTGCCTACAGATTTGCTTCCCTCTATTACTCAAGCTGGAAGCTTTTCCGTCAACCCTGGCACTACTGTAAAGGTAGAACAGACCTCTACACTCACCTTGGATAGTGCTACTCCAACTTCCAGGGCAACTGTTGTTGACAGATCAAATGAATCCTCCACAGCTAATGAGAAAACAACTGGAATCACAGATATACAAGCTTCTGAATCATAACTCCAGATCACTCTGTTGGATTGGCTTGGTATTTATTTAGCCATGGGATACATATTTGAAAAGCAAGCTATCATTAATTTCATACTAGTTTGTACTTAATCTTTAGGAGTCCTGTAAATAATACGGAGGTATAATAAAAATAAAAGGGGATTTATAAAGTGTGGGAGGGGAGGAAGAGAACTTGTACGTTACCAAAAAAAAAAGTCAAGGTGGTAAATAGAGTTCCACTGCCAAACTCTGAGGTTTATGTTTTTAATATAGGTTGACAGCCTTACCTTGCTAGGCTTGTCCTTGCTTATAATTAGCAATTTTTGCTTCTGAGAGAAATGAAGCAGGTCTTGCGTGTGACATTTACTTACCATAGTTCTTGTTCTTTGCAAGTATCTTGTTTCTACAGTGGGAATGAGAATGTTCAGTCTGACTTGTGAATTTTAACGCTGCAAAACTTCCACCTAAAGATATTTCTGTTAAAATTGCTGAGTGACCTGTTAACTGACATTGTTATTCAGCTTGTACACACATCTTTAAGCGCTTGAGAGATGCTCAAGCCATGTTTTGTGACCGCTGCTGCGTTGTTTCATACACCCACTGTAAAATGGCATTTGGAAGGGAATACATGGAATGTTAAATGTAGCACACAATTTGGCACTTCATGACTACTGTAAGACAAATTAATGGATTAAGCATACATATAGCAATAAATTCCTGGAATTTTATTCTTTGTGTGACAAAGTAGCACTTCTTTATTAAAAATTCTTTAAATCTCATTTAACTGTTTTTAGCTCAGCTCGGTCTAGCACAGATCTATGAAAGGGCTCACTTCCAGAGGAATGGGTCCAAGAAAGAATGCCAGACATCTTAATGGCAGGCAGGATCAGCACTTGTGGTTAAATCCATTGCAGCAGTGAGTCATTGAATCTGCCTGCATATGATTCATACTTGGCTTTTTTAATTCATATTTAGGTGGAAAATTGTAGATTAACTGTAGATGATACACTTGTAGAAACTGTTTTGTGCATTGTACTCCAGGTGATAGCCATTGCTCTTGGTATCAGGTACGGTTGATGTGGAGAACTCTTCTGTACCACTTCTAGTCCTTCTGTATTACTGGGATTTCATTTATATGTGGTTGCTACAAGCATATGCAAACTTACCCATATCATCAGCAGGCTCAAGCTGAAGTCTTTCTCAACAGCTGTGTAATTAATTTTGGCAATGTAGTTTGCCTAATCAGTAGGTGCATCTGACTTCTGATCATAAGAATAATAATAATGTTTCAAATAATTAGTTCAAGTGGAAGCCTTATCTAATACCTGTTGTCCAGCGTCATCTTTCTCACTTAAGTGTTTGTCTTTCCTCTGCCCTACTACTGCATATGCCTCATCGTGTTATGGCAAAAGCCCATGTCAAAGACATACCCCAAATACTTTTTCATACTGTAAGCGGTTTCTTTTCTCAGCTGCTTGGAGTGTGAAATCAGAGGGATTAAGGCACTTGCTGTTTCGCAGAATGTATTTTTACTTACCTTTGTAAATCCAGTGTCGCATACCTCAGAATTAAACCTTGACATGAGAAGGATGTTCCTCTTTTCTTTCCTGTAACAGAGAAAGTATGTTCGTATCAAGCTTCATTGAGCCTCACAGGTCTAACAGCCTTTCCTGCAACTGTGTTACACCTTTTCAGCCCAAGAACAGTAAAAATATGTTTGTCACATACTAAATTTAGAGCAATTGCTGATTGTAATCAGATGCTTTGAAGTAAAGTCCTTGGATAGGTGTTTTTGTTCTTGCAGTATGGGATAGTGTTCTCTGGTGTGGTTCTATGCTTTCTAACAGCAAACTGCAAACTGTCATAGGTCTTGTGCAGTTGTCTCTAGTAGCAGACAAAATAAGATGCTTAGTCTGAAGTTTTGTACTTCTGTTAGCTATTTTAAGTCCCTTGTTGCTGACTATATATCCAGCCTTTTGAGAGTTATGAGAGCAGTGGAAGTAAGGCAGAGTTACCTTCTGCAATTCTGCTGAAGGTAATGCAACTTCAGATTTGGAGGTGATTCAATGGTGCAGATTTAAGCTGTAGTCTCTCAGCTAAAAAGTCATAAACATTGAGAAGTTAAACACTTACTACTTAAAATTAAAGCATAGATCTTGAAGTCATACTATTGTACTGTCCCTGTTTTTTTTAATTTTCAACTAGATGTGATGAAATTGTACCTTAATCACTTTTGGCAAGAGTCTCTTCATGACTTGGTTTTCCTCTCAAAAAGAGAGAGTAAGGTGGAATAGGAGGTTAAGATTCATCTAGGGACTGACAGATGATGTAACGTTGTTTCCATGAGTTCATATATTCAGCTGTTAATGAACAATTATGAACAGGCACATTAGCTTTATTTAAAGCACTGACACATGGAGTTCTTTAACAAGTCTTGACAGCAGACAAAGACAGATGTACCATGAACATCCCCAACCTTGCATGTAATTAAGAATGATTTACATGTGTATGAACTGCGCTAAAATGAATACAGTAATTTCCTGCTCTGCCAAAGGCAGGTCTGGGGGCTGTGGTGTTCACTGGTACCCTGGTTTGGTGAGGGTTGCCTCAACAGCCATGTGAGCATGTGCTAAAGAGGTGCCTGTTGCGGTTCGATGTTCTGCTGCTGCTGCAGGAAACAGCTGCTCAGGCTGCAAGGTCAGGGCAAGAATGCAGACAAAGCACTAAAGGCGAAGGGTTCATAGCTGTGCGGGGGTTATATGGAGGAGCTGTGTCTGAGCCTCTGACAGCCATCTTTTAAATCCTGTCCACATTAAAGCTCATTGACGCAACTGGAGCTCCATTCGTTCCCGGGAAATAGCTGTGCAGGGCCACGAGATGGCGTGCACTAGTTTCTTTTGGCTGAATTTACAGGATAACACGCAGCAACGAGGGTGGTTGGTTCCTGCCTCCCGAGCAATAACTGTAGTCAAATGGATGCCAGCTGGATGCAGAATGATGGTGCTTGAGAACTGTAAAACCAACTGATCTGAAGACAGAAATGGGCTGAGCTTAAGCTATTTCTAAGTTTTAGAGTTTTGTTGGCAGTTTGCTGACTTAAGCCAGACTTAACTATGGACCAGGTGAAAGAAAGGATCTGAAGAAAGCAGATCTTTACAGGCAGGGACTTGTTTGAGGTACTGTAATTCTGAAGGAGAGGCCTGGATAAGAGTTCCAACCTCTCCGTGATGTAAGTGCTGATTATGGAATTAAGTTGAAGGGGGTAGGATAAGGATCAGGGATGTTAGATCATGGCACCATGTCTTCCTCAATTATATACAGGCTTTGTCTGTACTAGTCAAGTAAGTGTTCACAATCACTCTGTAACATGGAGGCTTCACTGGCACCAAGCTCAGATTTTCTGGTTCTTCACTTGGCCTTAGACACGCAGAATCTGTTTCATTTTAGAACTGAATCCTGTAATGGTAGGCAAGAATCAGACTGCAGAAGTGTTTCTTCATTTTTAAGTGTCTGTAGTTCATAACTAACTCATGCTTGTAATCCTCCTCTGTACATTCCTCACGGTAGTACCAACACTTAATATGTATTTGTGCAGTCCAGCACAGTGTCTTGCACGGTGCTGCGCCTGCCAATAAAAACTTGCATAGGTCAGAAAACAAAAATTGTCAAACTGATTTCCCTGTAATATCTGTGGTAGAAACTGACTTTTTTTTAGCTGCAATGTAACAGAGCCAACACCTGCCATAGCACAGTTTTAAAGTTAAACACTTGAAGTGCAAGAACTAATCTCAAAATAAACCAAAACCAAACCCACAGCCTCAATCTAACAGAAAAATTCATTTAGCTCATGTGAATCTCCAGCACTTCTGCCCTGCAGCCCTGGCGAAAAAGTTAAAGGATAGTAATCTGCCATTGTACTGACTAGCTAAGAGATTTGCCAATGGTGGCTAGAGAGCTAGTGAGCTGAGCCAGGAACAAATATATCCTTTTCCAGAAACCTCAATTCATGTTTATCCTTAGGCCTTGTGAATACATTATGTTGCCAGGGTGCAGTTAGCAATTGAGAATTTCACTTGGGTGGATGACTGGTATTTCTTAGGAACAGCCCGCACACACGATTTCAGCTGAAGTTTAGTAACAAAGTTCTGGGTTTGTGCAGGTGAAACTGCATCAAGACTTAGTTCAAAGGCCAGAACCTGGCATGTGGGGACCTGCTCTGGGTGGAAAGGGTGAGGTGGTGTATACAGTTTTGTTACTTTACTCACAGCAGGAAAGTGCAGTCTCTGTCCAATGGCCATATTCTGCTGCCCTTCTTACACCAGTAAAGGAAGAATTCTGCCCTAGGAGGAGGCTGCAAACATTACTCTGTACTGACAAGATGACTGTGACCCAATCAAATAATCACATTCTCAGCCTTGAAACTTTTGTCCTATAGGATCAAAAGTTATGTTTTATCCTTAGTTGTGCAATGTAAAATTTCTACTCTCTCTGAACTGTTTCCTTTGTTAGCTTCACAGTTCCAGCAGTGCTCAGCCACAAGAGAGACCTTCAGTGACCACAGAGGTCAGGCTCACCTTGGGCAACCAGGAAAGCCTATTCTGCCAACAAAACAACATTTTAATAACAGTCCTCTTGTCTGAGAGCTTTTTGCTCTGCCAGCAACTGGTTCCATATTCACATACTTTGTTCATGGCCCTTGCAGGTTAGGTGAGCTATGAAACCCCAACAGAAGCTAAGAACATAGGAAACATGACTGAACTCAAGATGCAAAACCTATAGTCAACACAGGTTTGCTAGTTACATAAGAAAAGCCTGCAGTGGATGATTTTAGTACTGGCAAAAGCAATGCAGTATAGCAAAAGCAATGCAGAGCTATAAGTTTTGCTTTTGATGAGGGGCACTGGATGTAATGGGACTCACTGAGGGTTGGCTCTTCTGGACCTTCTGATGTGCAGAAAGGACATTATAAGTACTGCCCAGGTCCTGCTTCCCAAAGGCATCTTTTCCCAGCCCTCAGAGTTCACCTGCCAATGTCCTCTGCTGTCAGCTTTCAAGAACAAACAGTTGATTTCAGTGATCTTGCTCCTAAATGAATGAGAGACACAAATAGCAAGTCTTCAGCAAAACCCACTACATTCTCACTTAGCATAATAGAAATAGCTTCCAGTTGTTGGTAGTGTACTGAGAGAGCAGACAGACACTTCAGTAGCTAAGACTTAGCAGTGACCATTTTGCTGTCATCTCATCCTTATCTTTCAAGCTGATTTCCCCTGAAATTCTGTTCAGAGAGTTTTCAAAACAGTCTTTAAAAACAAACTGAAGATTTTATACCTCCCATCCAGGCACTTCTAAGCACCTAACCATTGCATGGGCTTGGAGCTGTGCACGTACCATCAAGCAGCGCTTACACATACGAAAGAAAGAATCTGGGAACTGCAGCTAGCTCAGAGGAATAGTGTGACTTCTTTAAGAAACATCAGAACTTTTATTTATAAGTTGCAATTTTTGCATACAGCAGCTCAGTATTAACTGACTTACTAGGCACCAGTCAAGTAATATCAACTATGATGCTAAAAGCTATAAGTGTAAGAAAATATATTAAAAGCTATTTCAGAATACTGTTTATGCCCTCAGGTATATATGTGTTCATATGAAACAGGCAACAGAAGAAGTGTGGTCCCAGGTAGTGACACTGCTTTACAAAGGGTCAGAAGTCTGACAATAGGAGGTGGTTTTGTAGATATAAACAGTGCTTGGGTAAAATCGTTTAAGAGAGCAACTACAGTTTCTATAAAAACGAAAGCTACTGGAAGTCTTTGTATTGCAAAATAATATGCTGTGCACTAGAAATAACTGAATTTGTGAAACAATTACCTTTGTTTCAAAGTTGCATTTTTATTTGAAACAGGTTTCTTACCCATCTTACCAGTAACACCTCTTCAGAGAGAAGACAAAATAGCCCCACAACCCAAAACCACACTTGCAGTCTGGGCACTAACTGTTTAATAATGAAAAGGAACTTACTGTTCCTAACCCAATTCTCAACTGTTTCATTCTTAACTACTGAAAGTAACAACTTACGTACTGATGGATTGCATTATGCTTCTGAATATTTTTAGCCTAAAAGTATGCATCATAAAGAAACAGGAATACTTGGAGGAATTCAGGGTGAAATATTAACAATTGTGAGGAACTGAACCAAATATTTTTCAAACACTCCTTGGAAACTGCCATACGTCATTCACATGCAAGCATACTCGTGCATCCTTACCTGCAGATATGCACTGCTGGAGTTCGTTATAGTCTGCTCCCCAGTCTCCCATCAATTTTCAGAAGTACTTGTATCAGCCTTTACTGCTGTCTTCCCAATGCCTACTTGTCAGTCCACAAACTTCTGCCTCTGACAACTCAACACCATCCCTCAATAAGTACATTACTAGCTCCTGCTCTAAAGGGACTTGCTGCCTTGGTGGTTGCTGTCACAAGCAGCACTACAGAAGTAATATTTAAAGATGAGGTCTGAAGGCCTCTCAGATTCTTGTCCACTATATCATCTTCCTCCCATTTTTCTCTCTTCACCTTACTCTACCTGTCATTTGTAGATGGAACCTTGTAATATGATTCAGAAAGGCTAGAAAGGATTGCCAAAAGCACAGGGAGATTTCTTGTTAACGTATAGGAAGAGAGATGGTGAAGGAGAGCTGTTAAAGGATAGAAGCCAGATGGCTGTCTCTCACTAATCCCTGCATTTGGCACTCTGCTTGGCTACTCCATGGAGCAGAGGGGTCCTACTGTCACCTCTTGTCGAGCATTCCTCATTTGCCATCCTCATGCAAGGAGTACCCATGCTTTTTCAACTACTTCTCCTTGGACCTCCCAAGAAAGGAGTGGAAGTTGCCACCCACATCCAATGCCAGGCATGCTCTGGTCACCACCCATTCAGCCCCAGCCTGTGCTCACCTCAGAGCCCTGCAGCTTCTGTGGAAGATGTGGGCTGGCCTGAGAGAGGATCACAAATCAGCCGGGGGGAGACACTGCCCCACGCCTGCCACCTGAGACACCACATCCTGTCACTGTGAAGGCGCAGCAGCAGTTTTCCAGAGGCAGGTTAGCAACAAGCTGCTTGCTCCGCCCACACTGGCTGCATGCTGGAGGAGAGGTACCACACTCTCTGCAAGGAGAACTCTTGAAAAGTATTAAAGAAAACTGTTGTTATTGGGGTTGAACTTGAACAACCTCTACAACTGACTGTGATGCTGAGAGCAGCTCATGAGCACAGTGCAGCTCCAAGTGCAAGGTCTTTGCTTCTAGCCCCATATACTCTGCAAGCAAATATTGGCTGTTGAAACAGAAGATGCACTTCACTAGAGAGGAGGTTGCTTGATGAGTCCTGTACATATCTCCTTATGAAGACTAAAAAATTGCTTTCTGAGAGAAAGACAGTATTTAAATTGATTAGGCAAATAATAAATAATGCCCCCAGCCTCCTGTCTGCAGCAGTCTCTGAGTGCTGGGCATATGGCACCTTTCCAGACCACATGGCAGCCAATGAGGCAGAGCTGGTGATTATTATTTCACCCACCTTTGGCAGGAAATAAAACATCTGTTTAATCCTGACAGTGGGACTCCCCAGCAGTTAAACTAAGATGGTTGAAAAGGAATATAATTGAAAATTATGTTTACGGCAGCAGAAAGCAATGACAAGACTTCTCAAATTTTCTAACACTCCAGTCTTTGACACTTTGAGAGTCATGGGATTTTTCATGACTGTAGACAGTCAGGACCTCTGTTTTGCAGCTCAGTCAGAAAAAAATCCTGCTTTTGAAAAAGGGCATCTTTTCAGCAGGACTCGATAGACAAGTGGTTGTGGCTCTGGACTGCTCACAAGTGGAGCAGCTGTACTTGCTACTGCTCTCAGTTCTGGTTACCAGTGGTGCTTCTCATTGCTGTTCAACCACAAGGCAGTGTTAAGAGCTCGAACACTTGGACTATTACTGTAAAAAAGCAGCAAGAGCAGATAAGGCATTCTGTGAAATACATAAGCTGATGAAGGTATTTCTGGGGTGCAGAACAACTTCTAAAATGATCCGTTCCCCTGGAAATTTAAACCCAGTATTATTGACTATGAGTAAGTAGCCAGAGGGCTGACTGAATAGCCTAGCTAGGCAATGATGAACAGGAAGCACAGCTGCAAATCTCACCTTATGGAACAGCAACAGGGCCCTAGGAAGTCAAGAGACAGCCTCCAAAAGAGAGAGGGGTATTTACAGAGGGTGATATAGTCAGAGTGGTCCAGTGAAACTGAGCAAAGGGAAATTGACACCAAATACTTGTAATAATTCCTATGTCTCAGATTAATCTGCATAGCAGTCTTAGCAGGGAAGTGTTCAAATCCCCTTCCAGGAAAGGACAAAACAAAGTCTTGGGTTCAGCAACCCAAAGAATAAGTCTGTGCTGAATTACTGGACTATGATGAAAAACATTTGCTGTTTTGTGGGATTCATCTCACTCTATCCTCTTCCTATCCAGCAGAGCTTACTCACAGACACTGTAATGCTCCTCTTTGAACTGGTTTGGCTCAGTGGGTGGACAGGCATTTGGTTAGTGGTGGTCACTTTGGAGGGAGGAGGTTTGAAGACTCTACAGGCAGTCACTGAGAACAGATTCCAGCTGGCTGCAAGCACTCCCACTAGGATGGGATGCACAGCAAAGTCTCATGCTTCTGAGTACCCCTGTCAGCCGATAAGCACAAGCACCCTGGCAGGCATGGCAGCACTGAAATGTACAGTCATAGTCATTATTGTGCTACCCCTTAGTTGACTGTGCTGCAGTTTGGAGCAAGAGATGTGGATTAAAGCCTCAAAAAAAACCTATCCACTTGAGGCATAATAAAAAGGAGCCTGAGTCCAACCAAAGACAAAACTGAAAAGCAAAAATGGGACTTTGGTAACTTGACTTTGCCTATTGCACCCCCTTCTTTACTGGCTTTGACTAGGTCAAAAAAAGTGTCCAGCCTCTGCAGCTGCAGGTAGCTATTTGTCCTTTGCTCAGCAATATAATCAGCTATTGGCACAGAGCTCTAACAGAGGCTGCTGCTCTTGTTATGGGCTCAGAGCTACTTAAGTTGGGCAAGAACATTACCATCTTCCAACCAGACCTGCAGTGTGCCCACCACAAAATGTCACCAAAAGTTCCTATGCAAGCTTCACATTCGTGGATGAGCTGGAGCATATTCTTGAGAAGGAATTCAAACTTCAGTTAATAGTGGTGAATTATATACCTACAACTACTAAAACTCTTACTGTATTTTGTTTCCCTCACTGGAAAGGGTGAACTTTTCTTCCCCATTATGGTCTTTGTAAAATTGTGTACATTTTTTCAAAGGTACACTGCAAAAAGATTGCATTGCTTGAATGTTGGCTACATGTTCACAGGTGTCTTTGCTGTCAATTATTGATGATATCAAGAAAGCAGCATCCCTTAAAAGGCTTCCAACTGAATTTTAGCTCCAGGCCACATACTTTCTCTCTGCAGGGTAGCTTTTACCATCTAATCTCACTGGAACAAGAAGGCTTTAAAACTAGGAAAAAATGAATGAGGAAATCAGTGATACCAATTATACACCAAATGAAGATTAAGTCACTCTGTCTCATTAGCACTGTTTAATTATGCTTGGATTTAAATTCTAAATATAGTTCATACAAATTCACAAGGGCAAGTGTTTGCTTCCCCTGTTGTAATCCTCTTCACATCTAATACTTCTCTCTCCTATGAGATCAACAGTTTTAAGGACCTGTCTGCTTGAGTCATAAATAGAAAAGATGCTGACACTTCACCCCTTGTAAGTGAGAAATGTTGGTTAAGCAATGGTTTATGTTTGATATTTGCACTGCTGTGAGAGTCCAGAGGTCTCATATGACTTCTCAGCTTCCTGTGCTGGATCTCTGTGTACACATAGAGAGAGTCCCTGCTACCGGTTTCTATGTTCTTAACAAAGCAGAGGCAGTAAATTTTCAATATGCTTGTTGTCATGACCCATCATGATGTTCATTATAAATTCTCATCCGGCTGAACAAAGACACTAGACCAGATGGCGGGTACATTTATGCTTGTATTGTACAGTTGCCATAACTCTGGCAACCAGCCCACTGTTTAGACTAAAAAGGTGTTGGCTGACAAACCCTTACATTCTTACAATACACTTCCACGAAGTTGTTGGCTAACAAGCCCTTCATTTTGTACACTTCAGTAAGTTCTCAACTCCCACAGCAAAGGTGCTGTCACACAAGCCACAACACACCAATATTCATAGGTGCTGTCACACAAGCCACAACACACCACCAAAAGCTCCCCACTCCCCCAATAAACCACAGTACAGAGTAGAACATGACAGCTGTGCTTTGCCCAAGCAAAGCAATGGAAGAAAACAAAGAATATCATCAGTCCTTAGAACCTGCGTTGGTCCTGCCATGTGTACCGTCCAGAGCAAAATAGGAAGAGAGGAAAAAGACGGAGAAAGGGGGCCCAATCATTTTACAGTTAATGTGGTGCACGACTCTTATGTAAACTAGATTTTCTGCACTGCTTTGTTTGCAGGTGCAGAGTTAGCCCTTCCCCAGGAAGGGAGGTGGGGGATAGGACACTAAGCATGAGTCTCATAGCAGAGCAGGGAGCTGGCTCAGATCTGTGCTGCCCTATCCCTGCAGGAACCTCTCTTCTGGTCACCTTTCCTGTAGCAATACTCAGAATGTTTAAGACAGAACATGCTTAGGTCTGGTCCTCTGGGCTTGTGTGTGTGCATCAATGTGTGCATGTTCTGTCTGTCTGTCTATCTTTTTAAATGCAAACCATCAAAGCCTGCAGGAATTTGAGTCTTGCCTTGAGTCAAGCACTTGACCCAATCCATACCTCTCTGGTATTAACTTTAATGTCTTTATCAGTTTATTACAACTAACCTGGTAGCAAATATTATTTCTAACTACTTGGCTCAGTCCAGTTACTAGTAGATTTCAGCAAGATTCTAGAAAGCCACCCTAAATCTGTGTCTTCTTCCAAGGGGTTCAGCTGAGAAAGAGAGGAGACCCACTCTATTACTCCCTGAAGAAAATGCCCCCAGCAACAGATCTCTGCTCACTGAGAGGAAGCCTACTCTTAGTCCATGTGCAAAGTAACTGTCCAAAACATCAATGAGGATGTCTTCAGTATGAGAAAGGTGGGGTTTAAACAAGCACTTCTGCACCAGACAATTCTAAAAGGAAGGAATGGGGCAGGGAGGAAAGAAGCAAAGACCTGTTTTCCTTCTAGGTCTGGTTAAAAATTCAGTGTTAAGAAGCTCCATCTAAAAAGACAAAGATTTGAAAACATCATCAGCATTTCTAAAAGCACAGAGTACAAACATGCTGCCTACCATGACCTTAGTATTTGCTAATCCTTTATCAGTGGTTTTGTTTCAAATACTATTAATAAATTGAACCGCATATAAAGACTATTGAGTGAGAATTTTACTGCCCTCAAAACTAAAGTTTATTGCACTTATGAAAGCATTTTACACTTGCATCTTGCATCGGTATGTATCTGCCAAGAACAGATGTCATTGCTTAGTCACAGAGCGCAAAGGCATCTGATGCTCAGTGTCACCTCAGCTTTGGGTGTCCAAAGGAGAATGAACATAGACGCAGTATCAGATTTGAACTTCAGATGCTTGAATTCATGCAGGATGTAGAGGAACTACATTTTAGTAATTCTGTGATATGGAATAATCACAACACCAGATTCTCCCTGCCTTAGTTTAGTCAGGGAATGCTTAAAAAGATGGTGAGTTTTTCTAACTCCTACCCCCTGGAGACAATTAGGCAGAAATGGCACTGAGGGCTTATGTGCCAGTAAGCACCCAAATTTCTGCGGTGACTGCTGTGATTGTTGTTGTTTCTTGGAAATTTTGGTTGGATCACGCCTGGAGAGGCAAGTTACCTGTGCATCTCTGCCAAGATGTCCACACACTGAAAATTTGAGAATACTCGTAGGATAGCCAGCCAAGTGTCCCCATTAGAAGAGGAGCTCCTCCTGAGGGAAAGCCACCGAGCCAGAGCCCAGCTGCAGGGGTAAGCCTGCCTCTTGGGATGCCCTTCCTCCTCCAGGGGCTCTAGAGAAGCACAGCCAAGCAGCAGAGCAACCGGAATTGAAAGGGAAGTCCTGTCCTGCACCAAGCTAAGATGCTGCCATTTCCCAAAGTGTCCCTCCCCCTGCTCCCCATGCCCACCAGTGCTCACACCCTCTTCCTGGCACTGGTGCCTGCACCCGTGTGGCTGCCTGCAGCCTCGGGTCAGTGCTTAGTCCTGGCTGCGAGATAACCTAGCCAAAAAAGAGGGCCGTGTTTTCACCCACGCCTGCCAGCTGCTGAGACCTAGTACACAGCTGGGTGGTTCTTGGGCTGGAGATGAGGGAGGGAGGCTGTGGATGCAAAGGGCTCAGGGATGAGCCCTGGTTTGCTTACACTGACTGCACAGCCCCTATCTCCAGCTGGTTAACTCCAGGTAAAGGGAGCGGTGTTAAATCCTGGACCAAGAGCACCAAAGCTCTCACACCATTTGTGACTTTAGTCTAGTAGCCATGAAATAGCATTTTTCTGTCCAGATAGATAAATGAATGCAAAATAATATTTTTACTTACTAAGAAAGAAACTTCTAATGTACAACTACACCCTAAGGGAATCAACTTATGTGAAGCACTCACACAATTTTTACACTAAATATTAGTCTCAGGTCATAAATACAATAAAATCTTTAATGGTAAAAGGATATTTAATTGCCCTAAAAGAGAAAAGTCATGCTATTTGGATTAGTAACTACTACATTATAATTTCTTATGTGAAAAATGCCCTTGCAGATTAAATATTGTAGTAGCTATCACTATTACTTTCACCAAATTAGAAATTAATTTAGATCTACATCCTATCTTTAATTCACCTTTATCAGCACAATGTCCTATAAATAACATGTTAGAAATCTTAAGCAGTGACCATCACAAGGAAATGCGTGACTTGAACATTATAAAGTAATACTTTAAAAGGCTTCTGAGTTCAGATTGTGTCATTTCAAATTACAAGAATGGCAGTAATAAGAATAAAGTCCAGAGCAGAGAGAAGAGCTGAACTCTGAGAAGAGTATTTCCAGCAACTATATTTTGTCAGTCATGCTTCCAAGTATTGAAATCAATCAATGCATTTCATAGATTCATCATTTTAGTATTTGAGCACCTAAAATTCCAAAGTTTCCCAATAATGGACTAGGACTTAACACAGAAGTTGAGAAGACAAAATTTAGCATTGTTGGAATTAAGTTCTTTCACAGATCCTTTTCCTAGACACTGTATCTCAATACTACTATGAACTCCAAACAGAAGTAAAGCTTCACTCCAGAAGCTTTGATTTTTATTTCAAGATTTTTGCTTCAAGTCAGATCGATTCTATAAAGCAGTAAGTTTTTCTTTGCTGTTTATTACATTCCATTCCCTCCTGTTTTACATAACCTATAAGAAAAACATGTTTTTCTTAGTATTTGTTGAGTCAATTGCTATCCAAACACAGCTAACTGCTACTGAATTCCAATACCCCATGCCAGTTTCTAGGAAAATTAGTGTCATTAGTATTTAAATCCTCTGCGTGCTGAAGACAGAGAAGCCTTGGTCCAATATCCCAGAGGGATGAGCAGTCTTGACTGCTCAGTTACAGGGATCTACTGCTCTGATATTGCTATGCCCATGCTCTGTGTCATGCCAGTGTGGCGTGCAGACAGGTAAAGCAGATGTTTAGCAGTCTGAATAGAGCACCTAGCTTTGCCATCTAGTGGGCACTGGGAAAACGGGTGCCTCCTTCCCTGGGCTGCTGACAGCATGTCTGATACACATCTCCAGCGGCAAGCTGAGTTTTGATGCACCTCCCTATTTTAGACACAGGCTGATTTAGAAGCACCAAAGTGCTGCTAATAAAGTTGTAATGGCTCAGGCACCACTACTTTTTCTCTTGTGTCCTGAGTTTGCTTTCTGTGTATCTGAATATGAAAGACAACACAAAACTTTGCCACTAGCCATTATAGCAATTCACCTTCTATCCCCCCAGTGCATAGTGGCTGAGTTTTTAAGTGCTCTGGACACACATACACATCAAGTTATCTAAATGAGTACAGCTGAAGTGTTATTTCAGTCACACTATCCATCTGGAGCCATGCCTAGCTGACTCCTGGTTGCTTTTCCCCAGTTTCAAATAGGAATGGCTCACACTGGCTTTTCTCTGTGATCTCTGTGCCTCATCTGTGTTGCTCCTCAGCACAAAACTAGCAAAATTCTTTGCAACCTAAGTAATCCTTTGCAAAACCTGAAAGGGGGGGGGGAAAGAAAAGAGGCCTTCACATTGCTGTCTGATAATAAAAAGCTATCTCAATGTAATTTAGCTGAATTCCTCTTGCTGGTCTCTGAGGTAAGAAAAACCACCAGTCTTTACTAGTTTTCACCATTAGGATGGACCACATTTTGTTGAATGTACTATGTATATATTAAAATTTTTATTTTAGCAATATATTAAAGTATTAATATAAGTGGAAAAGGATGAGGGTCATTAAAAACACAGGAATCCTGACAGATGATAAAGGATGACAGAAGAGTAATTCTCCTATTTGATCTGTAAAGGTTTTGTTAATTGGGTGATAGGACAATAACCTTTAGGATATGCTAATTTGTTAGACTGGAATGTGTTTGGGCTCAGCAATAAAATTATCCTGACAGCTCTAAGAAGAAAATTTATGAGATCAGCTCAGCACCTGATACATCCTTATGTAACCCTACAAGCAACATGAGGATTTTGTGGTCTCATATCAATGTATGTGAATTGACATTTAACCAATGGAACAAGATGCTCCAAATTCACATTGGGCAAGCATAGTTTGCCAACTAATAGGCTCCTTACCTGTCTTTGCAATAGGAGGGCGTGCAGGGAAGGTATTCCAGTGCTCAAATCAGTGAGGAGAGCTCTGCCAGCAGCCAGTGAGCCACAGCTGCAAGCCTGAAACAAACCATTTGTGCCATAGTTAGGGTGATTACATCTGTCATGAAGGAAGTTTGACATTATGCAAAGACACTAAGCTGTGCAATAACTCTTCATGTGGCTTTTTACAGGGACAAATCTAGGGGAATGAAAGAAGCTGCACCACCTCGTGAGGTCAGCCCCGAGTATGTGACTGTTTGGCAAGTCCTGCTCCTCTGCCGTGCTCAGCCCAAGGGCAGAGGAAGGAGATGGCAGAATTCTGGGAGCATGGGGCATGTTCTACTTGTCTGAGCCCTTTAAATCTTTGCTACTTCTATCAGTTTTAGTGGAAACTGCTGTTCTACCAATGAAAGCAAGTGAAGGTCTCCTGGATCTGCTCACAAATGCACAAAGCAATGCAGTTCTTGTTGCTCTTTCCTGCAAAGCTTTTGTCGATGCTAATGGACAATCAGTTCGCCTTTTCCAGTTTTCATTCTAGGCCTGCCAAAGCCATGAGTGTCCCAACAGTTTGACACAAATCACTAGAAATGGTCTTTCCTGTCTTTGTCTTGTATTTTGACAACTCTTTTCTGGAAGTATTAGTGAGATATGAATAGGAAAGAGCTCATGCTGCAAAACACATTCCTGTGTACTATAATAGCGTTTCCCAAGGTGTGCACGCATCACCCCACTATTACACTGATTCTAACAGGAATCTTTGCTATCCATCCAATTGTTAACCATTGCACATTTCAGGAGTGCATCCTCCACACATCATGTCCCATGACTGTATGGTGACATACTGCAGCACTGCTGGACACAGCACCAGCCTAGCTGTTCTAGAAGCTGCAATGCCAGTGTCTGAGGGCTGGAAGATACATATTAAAGTACCACAGGATCTCTTACTCTACAAGTTCCAGTTCCAACTATTCCATTGCAGTGAAAGGCGTGCAGACAACACATAAATTTAAGTTAATATTCATTTGGGCAATATTGCCAGAGCCTACCTAAGAGTACTACAATGTGGAATACAATATTTACATATGCTGGCAAAAGCCACTGACTTGTAGATGTGTGTGGCACTTCTACCCCTTCAGCTAGAACCATAAAAAAAATAACCCCATGCTTGTACATACAGCCAACGTATTTAATATAATACACTGCCTTTGATAAAGCTGTATAGCACTGATATTTTAAACTATCATATTCTCTATTAATGAACAATATTTAGAAGAAGCTGCTTTAAAAGTGTCTTCTGTCCTGAAGTATAAATATTTCAGTATTCCAACATCAAAAATAAACTAGGATATTGACTCAGTAAGGTACTGACAGGCACTTCTAAGCGCTGCAACACTTGATAGTGCTTACACCTCTTTGAGCTATGGCTGTTCCCAGATCTTACTGAAGAATAACTCTGCTAAGGACTGTCCTTCCAATTTTGGAGAAGGGAGCAATTGCACAACCCCCTGGACATCAATACCTAATAACAGGAAGCCACAACCACAGGCCACCTGCAAAACTGATTCCAACCTTGCATATAGGTAAACGGGTTTCCCGAGTAACAGCAAACACAAGGATGATGTCCAGGGACTGCTTTGTTTTTCACACTCTAAGTACAACTGCAGAACTACAGAAACAGTAATGGGCCAGGGGCTTGGGGCTGAGGCCATGGCATTCTCTTCCCAAGAAACACTCATTCCATTGGTCTGCAGAGTTGTGCTCTGCTGAATACCATGGCATAGCTTTCATACAAGAGCAAGAAAACATTTCACTTTGCTAGCTGACCTGCAGGTCTGATGGCAGCACATCCTCTGGGGACATAGCAAATGTGGCTTTGATCTCCTCCACTTTTTAAAGAGAAAGTCCCTGTGTGCGTTCTAATGGTGCAGAGAAAAAGATACCCACAGATTTGTAAAAGGGGGTTCTGAAAATTAAACATCGTGTAATTTCTTAATTATACCCCCATTTAGTTCTTGAGACACTAGATACAAAATGAGATTTCTAGGGAAAGCATTTTTCCTTGATTTATACACAGAATTTTAAAACATGGCACAATGAAAAGATTGCAAGGTGACTTGATTACTTAGTGCAAAAAAGAAAAATCCAATTTCTCCAACAGTAAGTTTCCCAAACATTCTGTTAGGAACTGAATATCTGAAATAAACAGTGCAAGAACCCCAATTGCTCAGATGATAATAATCTTAATTCCAAAAGATACACATGAAGTTCAAAATTAAATACATGGTGGCTGTACAGAAAGCAAGGCTCATGTACTACATATAGCAGGAAACTTGTTTTTTGTGCCACAGTGCACAGGACTGGAAATAATAGGCTTAAAGAGCAGTAACAAACACAGGATGCTAGGAAAAGACAGAAGAGATCACCTGGATAAGTAATGCAGTCTCCATTTATAGGCATTGTTAAGAATAAGCTGGACAAATTTGTCAGGATATAAGTAAACTTGAGCCAGACGTGGATATTGGAAGATCAGGGATCCTCGCCTAGTAAGCATTGAGGACCAAGTAAAAACCTGCTTTGTTTGTGGAAAGGGTTCTTGGAAACACACTGGCCTCAGGTGGCAGGTATGTAATGCCAGACCCCCAGGATGGTGACTCAGGAAGCTCTATGTATCTCTAATATTAGACTCCTTTCACCAACCTGTGATCACAAAGACATGAGATCGCTGGATCATTCAGTATTTCTCTGAAAAATGTGCAGTCTTACCTTTCCCAACAAAGGCAATACAGTCCTCAACTCTACAGTCCATGGCTGCCTGGAGCAAGGTATGATCCAGGCCTCAGGAAGGGTATTTAGACCCTGAAGCCCATGGCCTGCTCATGCTGGGACATGCCAGTGCCCTGGTCCCCGCGATGTGGTGGCAGATGGACACACTGGGCTGCCTGGCTCACGGAGCGTGGGGCTGCGTAGGGCAAACACCGCCAGGCCATGCTGCCTGACACCTCAGCTGTGAAACCAGACTCCTCATTCTGCCTGTAGCTGATGTGGAGAAAAAATATTTTTAAAAAATACAATAGCAATTGTGAGACTGAAGTATTTTAGACATTGATACCAGGACATTCTCAAACCACAATGTCTCCAAGCTTTGAGGCCGTCCCTGTCCCGATACTCTGCCCAGGGCCCCACCCCACAAGGCCAAGCTCTCCAGTCTCCCTTCCCAATGCAATATCCCACTTCTGGGTAAGAGCACCAGGTTCTGAAGGCTCTTTGAAGAGTAATAAATGACCCAGAGACATTTCTCACCGCCCAGGCAGCTCCCTTCCCTCACCATCCCACTCCACTCCATAACATGGCTGTTGGGGCAGTGCTGCCCCTGCCCCGCTGATGCCCCACGGGGCCGCAGCTCCTCTGCCCCGAGCGCAGCAGCTCCAGCCCAGCAGAGCCAGAACCCAGAGCACGGCTGAAGCAGCAGCGCTGCTGGGGACCTGCATCTCCTCCCCGAGCTCGATGCACCGTTTGCCCGGCTGCGGGAGCGGTGGGATGGGAAAGAGAGGTCTGGCTGGGCTGGCGGCCTTGCCTCAGACCTGTTTCTCATGTTCGGGAAGACATCAAAGCTGGAGCAGGAATGCGCAGGATGCTTTAAATTCCAAAATATGCTTTCTCCTCTCTGGGGTTGCTGATTTTCAAACACGCAGTCACCTGCTCAGGCTGCCATGCGGGTCACAGCAGCGCGGAGCTCCCCAGGCCACGCTCCTTCTGCTGCCTGCACTGCCATGACGCGTATCCCGAGCTCCTGTGAGCATCAAATGCACTTTTAAGAAACTTAAAATATTGACCAACCTCCATGGAATTGGTATCTATCAACTAGCACAGACCAAATTCAAAGTGCTCAATGCTCCACAGTGAAATCTGAACAAATTCAGTGCCAATATAAGCAAAACTGTGCTAAATCACATTTTTTTGGCAGGAACAAGCCAACCAATGTTAACTCTGGCTGTGAGGACATGCAGCACTATATTCAGTTAAAAGCGCATAACTTCTCTTACAGTCACTTGTTGCATATGTAAAGGAGTTTAAAAATTTTTTTTCTAATGCAATAATGTAGTAATTTACAATCTTCCAGTGCAGACTTTTAAAGTGTTATGAATTTAAAGGAAGCCATTTATTTCCAAAATTCATTAAGACATGTATGATGATGTTTAACTTCATTTCTTTTGTCTACCTGTTGAATCAGACAAAAGTTTAGGAGACCTAGTGATGGATGACACATGGTGAAGTTAGTAAAATGGGCATGAAATACAGACTGAACACCCGACATATGATTTACCTAGAAGTGGGTCAGCACTCTACCAGCAGCATAATTCAGGGTCCTAAACTCAGCCTCAAGGGTACTTCTAGAACAAGCACAAATTGCTGAGTGGCAGGCACCAAACACACAATTCAGAAACCTTTCTGTGACCACAGAGTAAGTCCATGCGGGGATACAAAGTTTTCATTAACAGTACTGCAAGATATTAACACAAACACAACTATGCTATTGGGGTAAAAATCTTGTAACTTTGATTCAAAAGATGAGATGGTAACTCTTTTTCTTTCAAGGATTCCTGGATGAAGCTCTTTTAAAGTGAGCATTTAAGTTTCAGAAACACATAGTTGTAAAGCTGAAGGAAATGTCATGTATTTAGCCACAACAGCCTATTCCCAGATCCTAACCACAGGAAAAACAAGTCTGTACCATAAACTTCCTCTTCCAGGTAGCTGCAAATTTCTCAGGTACTTAAGTAGTTTCCTAATATACTGCCTAACTTACAATTAGTAACACATTCCAAATAAATAAAAATACCGTTAGCACTATCCTACATATTTTCCTGTGGTAAAACCATCGATTCAATTTCCGTTATCAATGTGAAGAATAAGAAGGAATGAAATCTAATGCAAACTTATAGCTATAGCATGTTCTCCTTCAACTCTGCACTTGGTCTTGTGCTGTGGAGAGTGAAAAGCATGTAGTCCCAGTACTCTAATTTTCTAGTAATTCTATGAGCTAATCTTATTCCACAGATCAATGTTTAAAGAAGGACCACTGAAATACTTACAAATCGTTTCTGTGAGGTCTGTTCAATGAAATGAAGTTTTGGTTACCTCATCGTGACAGATGTTTTAAGTTTCATGGAATTTTCCCCTTTCACCTCCAATGCTACTTAAATTAATGACTGTACTACTGGCCTTTTGTTTGTAATTAAGAAGAGTTTGCTTTCAATATTTTCCTGTTGCTCATTGATATGGTTATGTGATTTGCCCTTTGCTGAAATGTAAAAACACACAATGAAAATCTTGAAATTTCAACTGCCATTGTTTATTACTGTTTTGGCTACATTCTCTACAATTTCAGCAGCATCTTAAAGAGACAGTTAACGTTTCTTTATATACAATGAAAACAAAATGGCTTGCAACATCAGAAACAAGAGCAACAGTTTAACTGTACAATACTAAATGAAAACCTGTGGTAATACAGCCTCCTCTTTCTGCAACATGGACAAAATTACATATAGGTATTCAGCATCAAGAATGGGATAGTAAAAAGAATAGTGAACAGGAGAGAGATACACTGTTCTGAAAAATAAGTTTCTACCATACAAGGCAGTTAGAAAATGTTTCACATTTTAAAATATCTGTACAAGCCACAAGAAACATTTCCTTGTTGATAGGAACTTCCAGAAATAGAGAATAACCATGAGCAACTTCTACATCTAGTATCAATGCGCTCTGCAGCTTGAGAACGCAATAAACTGATTTAAAGAACTGTACTGTATATTGCCAACACAGATCTGGTTTACATGCCTTGATTGTTAATGAATTGCCTATTCTCAATCTCTCGTACAGTTGACTCGCACCTTAAGGAGGTCATTTGACTCTTCTGTAAAAGTAAAAGCAACATCATTTAGCAGCAATTAAAAGCGCCTTGAGGGAGACTTAAAAAAAATACAATATCCAATTAGAAAAAGCCATACTTTAAACATTTGTACAGGAGTAAGTTGCTGAAATTTAACTGAAAATGTGACATCTGTACAACAATTTACAATAGAGCTAGAAGGGAATTTATCATTATTCCTGCATAGAACATTATACATGACCTGTTTGCATTTGGTTTCATACTGTTGCTTGCTTTTATTAGAAGCCTGGAAGGTTTCACAAGTTTCAATACCACAGCAAGTATAGTATTTTTAGAAAACTGAATGGATTTCAAAATTAGCAATCTGTTTGAAAAATAAGTACCAGGAATTCCATATCACCCTTCCAATCTATATTCAGTGAAACACCACCACATTTTTGGATGTACAAGCCTGAGTAGCCAAATAAAACACTCCCGATTTTATTTGAAAAATCTGATGCTGAACATAATCTTTCACCATCTCACACTCCTTTGGTTTCAGAAGATCAATGTCTTGGAAAGATGGCAGTTCATTTAGTTTATAACCAGGCACAACATTTTTCCTGTGTTTTCAAATTTGCTCACTACCCTTTTTTATTTAAATAATGAAAAACTACCCTTCATGTTAGAACTTTCCAGTATCCACCAAATGTACTTTAAAGTATTAAAAAGATTATTTACAGTGTTCCCCAGAAAATAACTAAAAACCTTTTCTTCAGTCTTAAACACAGTATACCTGTTAGTCTGTAACAGGAAGTGTCATCCTTCAATGCTTAACGGTGTTTCTCAGAAGGGTACATTTATTCACAGTCCATGATCCATTCCAATCATACAAATGACACTATGTAGGAGGACTTCAGTCTGAAAACACAGTTATCAAACTTGTCCTGTGTAAAAACACTCAAATGCTTTCAAGCTCAAGTCTGCATCTGGAAACTAAACAAAGATATCATCCCATTCCTCAGCTGGAGAAATTTCAGTACGAAATAATGCTTGAAGTAGGTGGTGTAGGGGATGCTGCTAGGCCAGTCATATGCAAGTTTCCTGAAGAATTTGATCTCCTCATATGAGGGAGAAGATAAGGATCATTAGCCAGCTGGTGGACATCAAATCTATCCTCTTTTCGGTATGCTAAACAGCGTCTGATAAAGGCCTAGAAAAGACACGTAGAAAAGTTGAAACAACAATCCAAATACTTACATCTGCTTTCAGGCAAATAGGCAAGTCCTTCTGGATAAACTGCTTCTAAAAAAATTCTTGTTGTTAAGTAACTAAATTCAAATGACTACATAATATTTTATGGCTGAGTCCACTGAAAAAATGTAACACAACAGCAGAACGAAAAAAATCAGAAAATTAATTGGCTTCAAAAAATCACATTTCAAATATGTATTTCCGTGTTTAGGAACTATATTTACAAATAAAACATTAGCACCTCACCCACTTAGATTTCTGCATGTGTTATGCCTGAACAGACTAATAAAAAGCAGGAGCGAGTGTCAGAGGATTGAAAAAGGAGACCTTTCTACTTTCTCCAATGAGCTTCTAAAACCATTGAGTTGGGTGGGGAAGAATAGGTGGATGATGCAGGGACAGAATTTCAATGCTTTAGCTGACTTTTGAAAACAGGCATTTCCACATGTGCCAGGACAGGGTATAGCAAAACACGAACGGACAATGACAGTTGCCATGCTCAACAGGCATTATATAAAGAATATTTAGGAAACCACTACCTGGCAGAAACTCTCTTCCCATAAAAATCTCAACCAGACCTGCTTAAAATTATCTAATCAATGGAAAACCTCTGTAGCTAACTTCACAACTGTTCTTGAGTAACTGTGTCATCTCTACGTTTAGGTCCATGTGGTGTATGTCAATCATTTTGTGCTGAAAGGTTCTATGTCTAGCACACACAGAACATTTGGTCTCCTGAGAGCCTGTGCTTCAACATTTAATGACAGAAAATCCTTATTATTGCTACAGAACTGATTAGCACATCATTACTTAATTTAGAACTTAATTTAAAAGAATTACATATATCTTCTTTGATAAATCTGTTCAGCTGTTTGTTCTTTGCTCCAATTAAAAACTGGAGATTAAAGGAGAAAATCTGTGATACAAGTTCCGAAGAATCCTGCTAGAATTTATTTCTATCATTTACATATCCAGCACGAATGAGGTACAATATAATAATCATGCATATTTGTTAGCATATATTCGCATGTTCTTGGTATTACAGATTCAAATCAAATTCTTCACTATAAATCCTTCAAAACAAATGAACTGCAATCAGTTATTTACAAGATCCTCAAAGTAACAGTTTGTGTCTAAAATGTTTTTTAGATATTTCACAGTTTTATGGCACTGTAGCTGCACTAGTGTGAAGCAAAGGAGACCACTGCACAAAATCGGAAACAGTGAGGAGGATCAAAGGACAGTTACAGTCTGAAAACTAACAATGTCATTTGAGTTTCCATATTTATTTAATCTCCCTTTTTTCCAAATCAGAATTTCAGTTTACAAGCTGTTCTCTTCCAACTGCCAGGCCTATAAATCTGAAAAACAATTTGGATTCTACACAGTCATTGTAAATGGTCTGCATTAAGAAGTTAGTCTGAAATTGTTTTATAGCATTTCCACCAAAGAATAATTTCTCCTTCTCTTAAAGCTATCATAACAATGGTTAATATGAGTGGAGAATACTGGAAGTATATTTTATTCTTTCAGACAAACAGAGCATGGAATACACAGAGAATGCAAAAAGTTGCCAGTTCTCCATGCTGAACTGTCTAGTCTTTCCTAACATCCTCTATATAAAAACTACTAAAGAAATGCAAAGTTAAAAGACACAGATATAAACTGTCAGTGTATCATGTTATCAGTTACATGATGTGTATTTGTCAACTGCATTCAAGGGACTTTTTTCAAATGTGGGTGAAAAAACCGAAAACCAGCAAACAAAAACCTCAACCAAAAACAAAAACCCTAAATATTAACTACAATTCTTCAACAAATTTTTCAAAGCCTTAACTGCAACTCTCTCACTAACACTACTTTTAGAAAATAAAATGAACAGAAATATACCACCACTTGTTACAGCAGGTCTATGTACCCAAAAGACTTATTTCCTTGGGAAGTTACTGCCTCTAGAAATAGGTTTCCTTTCCTTTTAATCTTTAGAAACTAAATCTTAACATTCCTAAATTTTTGGCACCTTGTGTCCCAAATCTAAGTATGTTTAATTAGTTGCTGAAACTTGAATAAGCATTTTACTATCTTGGCATTTTTTTTAAAAGAGCACATCCCTTGCATCTGGTCATGAATATATCTTTCAAAAACTAGGAGAGCTTTTACAAACAAGTAATATGTAACATTTTCCTCCAGATTCGCAGAATTGGATTTGTGTTACAGATACTCACAGCAGTAATCATTTGAGAAACCACCTTAATCTGTTTCTGAATCGCCAGTCTGCGTAGAGGAATTTGATACTACTAAGTTTTTTAAATACAGGACACATTGCCATCAACACAATTGAGGCAGATCAACTATTTTGGCAGTTTTATTTCCTGAACCAGCATAAAAATATCTTCTAGGTTCTTAATCTTAAAATGCATGTTTCTAAACTCAGATTTGAGTTAATACACACATACTATGACTTTTCAAGGGGAAGAGCATTAGTGGTCATATCCTTCAGGTATGTGGTAGTCAAATAATTCTTCTGGCCAATAAGGCCGCAGAGAATAATATTCCCTATTTTCAGAAAAACCTTGTTAACTGTTAGCAGCAGCATTTCACAAGAATTTCTAGTGAGACAGCCTGAATGAGACACATAAGGTCCTCTGGGAAAAACAAAGCAGACAATTTTTAGGGTGGCCTACTTTAAAACCACTTGCAAATTTCTGGAATATATATATAGTTTTGCTTTGAAGTACAAGATTTTGAGAAGTCCCAGAATAAGGTTGCTTAAATAAAAACATCTGAATACTAGTTCTCAATTATGTTTTTCTATATATTTAGTTACGATGACCCACAGCATTCTTGCATTAACAACAATTTAATAGTTGAATCCTTTAAGATGAATGTTTTACTCAGAGATTATATACAACGTTACCTTGGCTTCATTGCTTACAACAGGTTTAACAGGGAACTGAACTTCTGTGGCTTTTAATATTGTATTTTCTTGTAAGATATCTTGCTGTGATTGATTGTGGCCAAATGGCTGCAAAATAAGCACATGATTTTTGTCAGATTTATCCAACTACTTTGATTTCATAAATATTTATGCTATAGTCAGTTGTTAAAGTGTTAATACAAACTGCCAACCATTCTGCAAATAGAAGTTACAGGCAAGACTTTCTAATTTTTTGCAAAATCAATGTACACCACCAAAAAGTAACACAAGTGATTTTCCATGTAGATTCATGTCTTTATGAATGTCTCACAGTCTGAGAACAGGCATCTACACTAAAACTCTTTAGATTTTTAAATGTTTTCCTTACCTTTCTACCATAAAGGCATTGGAAAAAGATTACTCCAACGGACCATACATCAACCTTATTAGAAATCTTTGGTGGCTCTTTGCCAACTACAAAACACTCTGGAGGCAAGTACCTGGAAAACAAAACATGCATCTCAGTCTGCAAGTATGGCATCACTAGAACGTGCTCGATTATCAAACTGTACAAACACCTCAGCTACACATCTCTGACCTTTCGACAACTGTACAGCTGCCCTACAACCTGCATTCCAACACCTTGCAACCCATCAAAGCTGACATTACACTTTTTGTACAGTCAGTCAAATAGAGGGGTCTAATTCACACAAGTACAAATACAAACGTTTTTTACCTAAACCGCAAATTGCCACTTTTTTTTTTTTTTTAATTGGGACCCCAGGTTAAATCCCAACCTTCATCATCTATCAAAGCAAGAGAAGATGAAAGCCAAATAGGGCATTTTACAGCAAGGCCAGGTTAGGAATCAAAGATAATGCAGATGTGGCTTAAAGACCCTTTGCCTAAGTTTTTAGTAAAAATGGTAACATTACAGAGGGGTACATGATAGACAAAGGTGATTGTTATTTTCATCCCTATATTCTGCAGAAACAGAACTTTACTTAATGAAAACTGAGGAAGTTCCCATGCCACTCCTGGATTACAGAATAAATGATGAAATGGAACTTCCTTTACAAAGCAAACAACCTTCCAAATGTATTGATTTAAGTGCAGTTAAGTATTATTGACTGTAATATCTAAAATTGAAAAAGGCAAAAAAACTGTTAGGGCAACTATAGAACAGGCATTCGTTTGTCAACAATAGAAATCTTGAAGAAATACTTGTAGAAATGGAAATAAGCAGAAAAATGATATAAAAATGAAACAACTTTAATCAGTGTAACAAACTCTCTTCTGGAATACTTGTCTACAAATCAGATTATGACGATCAGGAAAAGTGACCTTGAAGTGATACAAATGCAAAGAAGGTTACTAAAACGATCTGAAAAAAACAAACCTACAGTTCAGGGGAAAAAAAAAAGGCGAAGGCTATAAAAACACCAAGGAGCAAGTACTAGGAAGGGGCCACTACCTACTTGAGGGAGGATAATGTTGGCACAGGAACAAACAAGTATGAACTGGCCACAAATAAACAGTCTGTAAATTAGAGGATTAGGTTTCTAATGATCAGAGAGCTGAGGTTACAGAAGACACTTCAAATCAGATTACTGGGGACAAAACACTAACTAAATTTAATATAAATGTCTAGAAGTTTACAAAAGAGATTATATAACCTAACTGTCTGGGAAGCCAGGTAACAGGACCCAGTGACTGAGGAAATCCCTTCCAGGGCTATGCTGCTGACAGGCTTGTGCAGAGTACTCTGAACACACTCATTCTCAACCTCAAACTCACTCTTAAGTATTTCCCTCCCTAATGAAGATTTTGGGCTCAGTGAAAGCATGAATTAGAAAGGCAGAGATTCACCATGAATCTATAATGATTACAGATATTTTTTACCACTAGTGCCTAAGGCATTCTAGATGAAATCCAAATGCTAAAATTTTACTGACATACATTCCTACAATAAAATATTTTGGCTGGTGTTTAAATAGGTAAAGCATTAAAAAGAGTACCAAAAGCCTAACACTTCTAAAACACTTCAGAGCTTGAATAATAATTTTTTCACAGCACGTGCACAGTGGCATTTGTGGAAGAATATGTGTTTCCTTTTCTAAAACCTCTGAAGGAAAAGGCAGAAACTTCATGACGTGCAACCCGAACACGGGAAGAGGTGCAAAGCAAATGCGAATGACACTGACTTCTCTGTAGAGCAAATTAATTGACAAGTTAACAACCTGGCCAATACAGGATTTCCACTCACCCTGACATAGCCACCACACACTCAGGCTCAAAGAACTACTGTGCCATGAAGAATCTGCATCTTTAGAGAACAAATTCTAAAACTAGATATTCTGTAAGCAATTAAATGCTTATTGTCATTCCTATGCTTTGGCAGCTCTAAAACTCCAGTGCTTTGGACGAGCATGCAAGTGCACACAAAAACCAAATCACAGCTGCTGAGCTGTCATTAACCTTTAGGAAGGAAGAGTGAACACTCTTTTGTCCTAAGGACATTACCTGGTGGTAATCCCTAATCTACAATTTCCAAGTACTAAGCACCCACACTGAATCATCATAACTGTTAAATGTCTTCAACCACCAGCAGCCTGCTTCTTCAGAGGAAACCACATTTCTAAATCACAGTGATCATCTCCACATATATATATATATATATATATATATATATATATATATATAAAACACACACACACTTACTTATGTTATTTTTCTAGCGTTTGGGAGTAACAACAAGCACAGTACTGCACAAAAACCTTCATTTGTCATCCATGTTAATATTTTCAGTCCTAGCTGTCTCTCCAAATTGGCTTTTTAAGACAGCATTTATGAAATCTGAAAAATGATCCAAAGTCTAAACAGCAAAATCAAACCAGGCCTTACCAGTAAGTTCCCGCTCCCTGTGAAGTTAAATCCATTCCATCCACCCCATAGCTATCATCATCCATTATTTTGGACAGGCCAAAATCAGTAATTTTTATTTCTCCACATGCTGTTCCATCTACAAGAAGGATATTACCTATTCGGGGGGGGGGAAAAAAAAAAGGAAAATTACCTCTGAAAAGCTAAAAATGCTTTATTTTCAAAACCAGGTTCAATTTTCAAGAACATCTAACTTCATGAGAGGTGACAATTTTACAGTATCAAAGAATCAGAACCATAAAATAGTCTGACTTAAAAGGGACCCACAACTGAACCCACAACCTTGGTGTTATCATCACCATGCTTGAACAAACTGAGCTACATTTACATAATCTTTACATCCTCAAGTCTAGAGTAACTTAACGATGACCAGTTTCTGTGCAGTTTCAGGAACTCTTTAGGTTACCATCATGATCTGAAATGGCTCTCAGCTGGGAGCTGGCTGGCAAGCAAAGAAACAGCAAAATGGAGTGAGGAAACACCAGAATGCAGCAGTATACTAGTTACAATGAAGTCTCATTATTTGTCTGCCAGAAAAATCCTGCACTACGGGTTTCAGGGTTTGTACACGCCACAGAATTGTGCCAAGAAATTGCTACAATCCTGCAAATCTTACTCCATGTGTTAAAGTGGTACAATAATTTCATGATATAAAAATTATTTGATTAAGTTCCTCTGAGAGCAAAAACTAATGAGACTAAAAATACTTTCTACAATTTTGTAAGAAAAGAGAAACCTATATGAACAGTTTATTACAGAGAAGCAAGTAAACAGCCTGGCAATAAGAATTACTTTATAAACCCCATATTTGGAATGCAAGGTTTTAAAACAAAGGCCATAGAATCAAGGCAAAATATTGTTTATAACTCTCTGTAGAGTCCTGTTTCGGAGTGTTATTTTTCTTAATTATTATATATATATATATATATATATAAAATTGATTGATTACATAATTACAGGTTAATATGGGAAAAACTATTTACACATCAGCATTCCACAATTACCAGACAGGATTTGGCCTACTAATGATCTTATCTGTTTATACTGCTAACTACCAATGCATGTATCTATTAGCTATATGATCTCTTCCTACAAATTCATATCAAAATAATGTAAAGCAGGAAATTGTAACAAACATTTTCCACAAAAATGGCAGATGATTCTGGCAATGAAATTCCAAAGAAAAGTATAAACTTTTCCCAGTTGTTTACAACAACCCTGACACACAGAAGATGACTCCAGCATTTTCAGGCATGAATTACAAAAAAAAAAGGAGAGAAAAAATAAATAAATTAAATTTTCAATCTTAACATTTCTCACTTACCTGGTTTAAGATCATAGTGTATAATGGGGGGCTTGATCTCATTGAGATACCGTAGTGCATTTACTATTTGCATTACAATAGACCTAGCTTCTTTCTCTGACATCAATTTATGTTGCTTGAGATAGAAATCCAAGTCATTGCCTTCACAGTATTCTAACACCGTGCAAAACCTAGGGTAGAATTCAGAGACAAAATTAAAGAATGTATCACACTGCACAGTCAGAAACAGACATGACAACCTAGTTTCATACTGACAAGTTTAAGAATGGCTGCCTGAATATTACAATATATGAATGAAATTGTTCACAGAACACATGGGATAACTATTAGTTTATGAAAACTGACACAAATCAGAACATTCATACTCACTAAAAGAGAGGATGCATCCATATCAATGAGAAGTTAAAAAAAGCCCCTTTATTTATAGTAGACACATTTCTCAAAATCGAAATACCTTAACTATCCCTTAAGATGTGACACAATTTCATGCAAAGAGGTGCAGCCCAGTCACCAGGGGCTACACCTAGGGTAGTAATGCTCCTGATGACATTTAGTCTTGGAAACTTGTCTAAGATACAGCAGCCTTTTGAAGCTGCTCTGTAGCAACTCTTGCTCTGCCCCAAAACGTTACAGCCTTGCACCCCAGGACACCCTGCAGGGCTTGCTAGTCAGCTGTTGCAAAACACTCTCTTCACCACCTTAGAGAAGGCCTGCAATATTTAGCAGATAAAATTCTCCAACTAGTGTGGGGTTTTTTAAAATGTTTTGGCTGAAAGCAAGAACATACATTATTTTTGCTCAAATACTCTTAATTTCTGTTTATCTAATATACAGCACTAAAATCCTTGCCAAGTTCTACTTACGTATCTGTATCCAGGGAGAAGTAGTCATACAGTTTAACTATTCGGGGGTGATCCAGTTCTTTGTGTATTCTATACTCTCTGCAGGCATGTCTAAAAGAAGATGGATACATTAACCTTCTACAATCAATAAAACGCTATTAAGCTTAACATATGAAGCTTAAGTAATTAATATTTACTTGTGGTAGTTTTCTTTCTTTTCATCCCTCCAGCTTTTGTTAAGTTGGTGAATCTTCACAGCAGCATATCTTTGTTCATAAAGATCAAAAGCCTAAAAAAGAAATGCACAAATACGGGAAAGTTATAACCAAAGGTGATAAAAATAACACCCAATAAAGTGAGGAAAAAAGCTGGCATGTGATTCACAAATCTATTGACAAGGCTACTGCCATGCCACCTCCCCCTCCACAGGCTAACTGAAGTTTGGTCAACCTGTTAAAATCCTTCTACTGAATAAGATCCCCTTTTGTCCCCCCAAAATTAAATTTACATGACTCAAAAATTAGATTTATGAGACTCAACAAACACTACCTTATATACTTCACTGAAGCCACCTCGGCCAAGTAAATGGAGTAACAAATATCGTTCATTCAATGTGGGGTGATCTTTAAATCTTGAAAGAAAAAAAAATCATTTTATTCTATTTAAGGTATAAAGTAGCATCTAAAACGTAAATCTCTCAGTATTACTCATCAAGAGGAATTTTCTCTTTAGAAGCAACATATAATATGCTGAGCCACATTACACCACAAGAAATCTTATGGCACAACTGTACAACATGACCGATTTCGGTACCTTTTGACTACTTCGTTTACAAATACTATCACAACACTGTCATCAAAACAGTAAATCCTGGCAATCTCTTTGTTATTTTTCTCTGGTTTTTTTTGAGGATAAGAAAAGCATGCTTAAATTTAAACATGTGATACATGGGTCTCTCTTTGTTGTGCCAAATTTTAGAGAAGTCTCACACTTCATCTTTCTGGAACAGACAACAAGGACATTCTTCCAATTTCACACAAAACATGACCAGACGTTGTATATTACTGCCTCTTTTTAACAAAATGGATTTTATATAACACTAAGAAGCTAAAACAAATCAGAAACAGCAATATGGGGAAAACACACCAAAAGACTTACTATCTGCTCATACTCTAAGCAAAAGCAAAAAGAAAACACTTCTTCCAAATACAAAATGATGCTGCCGGACCAAGAAAAAGGACCATACTCTCTCTCCTGAAATATACAGAAGACAAAATAGATTCTTCCATCCAATCAGGGGGAAGGGATGTGAATACTCATCACATTTTTAGTACAAGGAGGAGACAACTATACTAATGAATCTAAGGCAAGCTGCCAGTTATATTCCGAAGAAAACTTTAAAGAAGGGTTTAGGGCTAGTCTGCCAATAGCTCATTCCATCCTTCCATATTCTCTACAGATTTGGAAGTATGATCATAGGTAGTCAAGTGTTTGAGAAAAGATGCATATTCCTGCTTACTGTGCCCCTTTTAGAAATAAAACTTTCCTTTTCATTCACTATGAAAATACATATTTCAATGTTAAATATTTTTTAAAGAAACCATAAACAATAATTAATGCATTAAGTGTAGAAGAAATAACAAATTTAGAGACAGCAGCATTAGGCACTTGATGTCATGGGACCAGTAGCCCAATTCTTGAAAACCACACTCAACAAATCTAGATTTGTATTTCTTCGGTCCTTCTATTACACGTGTACTTGTAGTAGGGCCAATCTTGTGACTTTTACCACCTTCTCTCTCCACTGCTTTTGCTACTCTCATGGCTCTCCATGGCTCAGGAGCTGCACCCCAACATCACATGGGCTCCAAAGCCAGACAAGGATGCCTTAACTAACACTCTCAACTTGTCCCGTTATCCCAGTGCACTTGGAGACATACATGTTTACCCACAGGTAGATGGACTTGCTGCTAGAACAAGAAAATGGGCCTAACTTTACACCACTGCTGGAAGCAGAAATCCCAACAGGATCCGAGTCAGAGCCCAACAGCTGCTTTGCCTCAGAACTCTCTCCCTTACCAAAGAGCCAAATTGCCAAGACATGTTAGGAAAGACAGCAGGGGCTACAGACCTAAATTACTTCTCCATTGCTTCTTTCCTCTACATGATGACTATAAGCTGTGGCTTGGCCACTTGGTAAATACTTATCTAAACTGCCACAAAAACATGAACACATAGTTTAAAGCTTTTCATTCTGAGTAATAAAATGTGTCAGCATTGACTGCACACAATGAGTGCTGAAGATGTGCTATTCTGCTTTTCCAGGTTCTTTAACTGTTTTTACCTGCGACTGTAATTTGGACATTCTTTGCCCCACACATACAGTATTTACATAGTCAAAGCCTGTCATTTTTCTGTGCCATTTATTCCTTATTGTTGAAGCATCCTTTTTTTTTAAAAAAAAACCTAAACCTGTTCTAATGCAAACACAGATGATTAAAAAAGGTTGTCACTTAACCTGCTTGTTTATTTGTTGTAGAACATTTTTTTAAAAAGGAAAATCCTCTGCCATCAATTTGTAAGTATCAACACCCATTATTCTTCATATCCAAAACATAACACCGATTTAGCTATCAATTAGCACTAAAGCCACATGGTAACAAAAAATTTCTGTATTACTGCACGGTAGGTACCATTAAAACAGTTAAGCACAATATCATATCCTTTAACGTTTAAAAGCCTTAGTGTATACATAATTCTTTTGTATCTAAAAAGTAAAAAATAAAATAAAGTCCTGAAGGCTTAAGGCAACTGTTTCATAAACATTTCCCAGTGCAGAAAGCGAGAAGTCCAGTCCCACCATGTCCTTCCCCCTGGCTTATTCCACCCTTGCACTGTCCTCTCTCCTCATGGCAGCATAAACATTTTTGCAACTGGGGCAAAGAACTAGACCAGGAAATTGATCCTGGATTAAAATTAATGCAGAAAAATAAACCACAGGAGCTGGTTTTAATTTGGATCAATTTCCACCATCAGTTCAGTAAAGAAACACCATTGCAAGCATGTGAAAGAAAACAGGGTTAACTGCCAGGGAGAAGCAGAACCAGTTCCTTTCAAGCAACAGTGCCAGCTAAAAGTGTTGGTGAAACTGTAGTGTCTGTATTTGTCATCATGGAAAACAGACTCAATTTTTTAAGTTACGTAATTATTGCTTTCAAAACTAAGCAGTAACAGTTCATATTAAGTAACAATTTAACATTATGATACACTGACATTCAAGGTGAAATACAAAGTAACAATGGAATATGGCTTTTTCCTGCTAGGTACCTATCCCTGGTAGGAAGGGAATCACAGTGCCATAAACCGAAAACTAATTTTAACTGCAGCACAAAATTGCTGCTGGTGCATCAAACCTCCCTGCCATTTTCTTTCATTACCATCAGCTAAGTGAATTGCATTAAGTTGTCTCACAACTATTTTCTTTAGCTTAGTAATATGGTCTAGCAAGTTTCAGCTCTTCTCTATAGGCTGTATATGTATGTTATTTCTCGCATATGCAACAAAAACATTAATAAGTGTACCCCATTTTAAGAAATTTTAGTTAAATCTAAATAAGCTGGTGTTTAAAATACATATATAAACACAGAGAACCAACAAGAAATTATGAACAAGTCTCTCTTCTTTAGGTAAAATGTGATATTAGAGAATTACTTTAAAAACAGACATGCAAAATTAAGACAGTAAATCTCTTACTGTGAATTATCTTCATTATTTATTCTTTTCAGTTCTCTTATGTGAAGATTCCTAACTCTTTCCAAACGTTCAAGTTCTGCTTGTATTTCAGCCTCCTCCTGCAAATGAAAAGAAGGAAATATAAAAGCTCATTTACTCCCCATTTGAAAAGGGTATTTTTACCCCTGCATCAATACTAGTGGTGATGGAGGAACATTACATTACAAAACCCTGCTGAACTAGAAGAAAGCACTGCTTTTCTCTTAAAGCCAGAAAAATGCAGAAAGATATGGCAAAAGCCTGTTTCAAGAAATTTTTCTGTTCATGAACCCACAGGTAATGGGATGTTCATGGTTTTGTTCTGCACTGTAGGGATGCTATTTGAAATGAGAGGCAGCTGGGTTTTGTACCTCAGCCAAGGAGATAAATTATCTGGGAAGCGGTCTGAAATTGATGTACAAAAAAAGAAAAAGCTGAGATATGGGCAGTTATAGAGTCTGTACAAACTGATAGATTAAAAAAAGACATTTAAAATATTATAAGGCTGAAGTGCAAATCAAGTAAAAGAATAAAAGAGCACATCATTACAGCATAAACATTCTTAAGGTGATGATATACAAGACACCAATAGCAATCTCATTTTAAAAGATTTTTCCATTTGTATCTTATTAAAATTACAAAAACAGAATGTGTATTGCCTAAGATTTTAAGTGCAACTTCAAAAAAAGCGTGTCAGGTAGGAGCACATTCCTTAACTAATTTCAGTACTTAATTTTATCTCATCTTTATGCTATGTATTAGGAAACAATGAAATAATTATTTATTAAGGTTCTCTAAAAAAGTAAAGAATTCATGATGCCTAATTTGAAGAAACCTATGTATGTATACTCAAACTGAAAAAACACACTCATTGAAAGATGTTGTAGACAGGGTTATATTGATTTCAGAGTCAGTGTCTCTAGAACTTGAATATTTGATGAAAGGGGAGACAAAATCAGTCCGTATCAGAAAACTCATAATTATGGAATTATTTTAGCTAAAAAGGAAAAAGAAGGCCTGGCATATGATACATTTTTTTTTTTTAGAAGCAGCCCCCCTCATCATCTCTTGTTATTTTGGCACGGCCTTTTGCACAGCCACATGGTATATCAAACTGGAATACTAATCAATCTTTAAGAGAAAAAAAACAAAAAACAACAGAAGAAAGAAAAGAAAAAAAAAGAAACTAGCTTCACAAAATACACATCTTTGTTTTTTGAAAGAAGCTAGATCAGTTCTCCAATCCAGTTTATTCTCTGACTGTACAAGCTGGTGGTGCTGGTAAAAGCAACAGGGCAACAAGCCACGGCAAAAGGGCATGGAGGCAGAAGTCAGCAAGGTAGAGAGAAAATGCCATAAAGCCAGTATTTTCATAAACCTGTTTCCTGAAGCAACAACTCTATTTGTATGACCTAAAACACATATTAAATGACCACATATCCAATGAATTGAGGGTTCTGGACTAGATGATTTCAGTGGATATCCTGAAACCATCCCCACAAGCTAAGGAAAAAAATTTTCATCCCAAAACAAGACATGAGATGAACTTCCTTTCAGAAAACAAAAATCAAATTCCTAATAATTTAAAAGCTGGACTAAGTAGCACTAATCTGCTAGCAGGAAGAATAAATGGTCCACCCAGATCTAAGATACGATGTCAAGAGTTGGGTTTTTTCCTGTTTATATAATGTTAAACTCTTTTTTCTATTTTTAGATGCATCCCTGCAGTTCTCTGTTAAATACCCTGAAATGATAGGCAGTTCCTCATAACCCAGTAGTCCTTTATAAAGAATTCTAGTCCTTCTCCCCTCACAAAAGGCCACACACTTATACACACAATTGTCTATGTTCTTCCCAAAGGCTAACAAAAAAAAAAAAAAATCCATCAGTTATGCCTCTTTTGGACCTTTTTGTTCATATATTATGCAATTCAGTGGTTCTCAAAATGTAGTTCATAGGCCAATGTTAGTCCAAAGAGAACTGGCTGGTTGCATTGTTTCCAGCTGTTATTTAGGACACTCAGGCTGTGAATACCTTTAAGCAAGAATGAACCAGCTTAGCTGCCTCAGGTCACTGCTATATAAAAGGAAGTGAGAAAACAAGAGCCTCTCTCCAGGACCAAAGCAACTAGCTGGAAAAGAATTTCCTGGGTAGCAGAAGGAAAAGAAAACGTGTGGTGGCAGCATGTACAGGGCACCAAAAATAAGAGCACCAGGAAAGCATCTCAAGAGTGAAAAGGAAGAGGAGCATTCAGCAAAACAGCATATGCTGAAGGAAGAAGAAAAATGTAAATAGCAGAGAAACACAGGGAAGAAATACAGTCATATAAAAATGAAGGTAACAATTTGTTTTTCTTACTTAATGACAAAATCTGTACCACACAAGAATTAAAATGTAAGACTGTATTTTTATTACTTTCATCAGACATACTCAAATATGATTTGCTAAGAATAACATTTGTTTCCCCTCTGGCATTTAGTCAAGGAATTTCCTTCTTTTGCAAACTACTCCAGCATTGATGCTCAAGGTGAAACCAAAATTCTGGTATTAAACAACCATGTAACAGCTTATTTCATCTATCATTTGAAATTCCCATTAGACTTCACTAAAGTTAAAGCATGGGAAAAAAATCTCCAGAATTTCATAACAGAATTTCATGTGAAGCTGGTCGTTCTGAACCACTAACAATGAAGAACTATGTGGGCAGTCTACTTCACTAGAGCCAGCAAATTATATGCAGATTTCCTACTACAGATTCAAGTACTTTCTTGTCATATTCCTTAGAAACAGCTGCAGCTTTCTCAAGGGACCCAGTTCCATTTATTATAGTAGGATTTATTTCAGGTGGCCAGTACATTTGAAGAGAACAGGCCTGAAAACACTCTTGCAACATTTCGAGGGGAGAAACACTATGATGTGGCTTGACTGAACAGCTCAGGAACTAGTCGACTACTCAGCAGATACAGGTACTTTTCTTTCACTCTTGTTGAGGTATTTCTGCCTGCATCTACTGCCATTCCTTTTTACAGGTTATTCCTCAAAACCTTTGCTTGAATGAGCAATAGGTTCTTCATATCATAATTATCTCACTATGCAGGTTTATTAGAATTACGGGCTTCAAGAAAAAAGGTTTCTCAGAAGTCAAAGACTAGAGAAAATATCTGACTGCAAAAATAATTTAAGATACAGAGAAAGGATTTTCCATAAAAGCAGGAAAATTATATCCTCTTGTGACAGGTAATATACTGACAATGAATATTACAGAAGATGAAAATGTTACATTAATTCCAAAATACAAAGCTTGTGAATCGGACCCTTTTAAAAGCTAAAAAACAAACATAAAAAACCCATATATCAAACTTGGCTGGTTCACTGAGCTCTGAAACTAGAGCTCAGAAAGCGGAAGAGCAGGATTGATGGCATCATCACTGTAAGAACTGTTAGGAGGATTTAAGGAACCAGTACAGTTACACTGAATGGACTCACTATTGCTCCTGCATAATCCCAGTGTTTATGGGAAGTTGCACAAACAGAAACAAAAGGAAGGTCACTATTAGGCATAAAGTAGTACAGCAATTTTAGCGTTAGGTTTTTTAATCAGACAACACTCAACAAGCTATCTCTTTATTTTGATAGTATTAGTTTTTATGGGTTTGGTTGTGATTAAAAAAAACATACCTTTTTGAGATGTCCTAATCGAAGTTTGAAAATTTCTTCCTGTTCATGGTACTCTGCTAGAGTCAAACTGAAAAATGAAACAATCATTATAGCCTTTATATAATTATAGCCTTTATACGGTGGCAACAAAACAATAGCATTTTTACTTTAAAACTACAGTATATACGGTATCTTGTTATTTACTGCCACTAGAGGTACTAAAAGTACATTTTTGAACCATCTGAACATCGTGGGCTTGTCATTTCAGGGTCAAAACATACTTACAGAATGCCTGTGTCTGGTACTCTGCAATATTAACTGCCTCTCCCACTGAGCACTTCTGTTCTTCCAGATAGCCCATTAACTACCTAGGTGCATCCTGAATCACATCAACATTCCAGTTTTTAGCTGATGCTACTCCACTGCTTGGCTCTCAACTCACATGCATTCAGGAATTAAGACAAGAGCAACAACACTGGATTTTTGAGCTGTGATTTACAGAAGGTAGTGCAAAACCATACATTTCAACTTCATTACCACTACATTTTGCATGAAACCACAAATTCAGCTTTGAATTCACATGTGACTCTCTTGCTTGTTCTCTTTTCATCTTCCTTTTCCCAACAATTTCTGGCTACAAATAACTCAGTGGTCCCTCACTGTCTCTAGACTTGCTAGGACATAAAGTCAGTTACCATGCAGAGAATCCAGACTGTTCACACAGATTAGTAACTAAGAAACCTGTGAACTGACTACATGCAGCATCCATCTAATGAACAAAAAAGACAAAGCACTGAGAAAAATAAACCCAAGAGACTTAAGTTCCAGATAAGAAACCATGCATGTATGAGGAACAGAAATAGAGGACAGGGAAGGAGAAAGACATATAGCCTCCTTGAAAGGGTTCCCACAAATCCCTACAAAAGAAATTAAAATTACACCTTTTATTGTTTTGCCTAGACCTAGTATTACTTGCATGATACAAAGCTAGCTCATAGTGTAATACATTCTCACAAAGTTCATATTTCTGTGGGTACAATTATCAGCTGGGAAGATAGTTACCCAATGTGGTTAGAAGGCTATACATGATGTTCATATTGCAAGTCTGAGGACTGGAATGTCTTTAGAATCACCAGTAGTTTTCCCAGAGGTGAAGGATACTAATTCAGATTCCTCTTACAGCAAATGCCAATCAACTTCAATAAAATTTGCAGAAATTGAAGAGACTATAAGACTTCTTCCTCCCTTTAAACTGCAAGTTTACCACAGTTTTCAGAATTCTAACCCCCATGTTTATTGGGTTTCTAAAGTTCTTGATAAAGGAGTGCATCTTTTTAAGATAAAATCTGGTAGTTCTGAAGCTTTCATAGAGCACTTTCCATTCCTGGTATTATAAATGCTGAATTTTGCTGCCCATTTTCTGATTTGACCAGGACAGAAGACAGATTCAACCAAATCTCAGTGAAATTACTGGAGTTATTTTTTTTTGACCACAGCATCTAAATTTTCAAGAAATTGCAAACAGCCTCACAAGACTGTAGTTATTTCATCAACCTTCTGGGTCTGTAACATATAGAAAACACTCAGATCAGGCGACAAAAGCACCCATCATCACATCCTGTCAGAATCTGAGGGAAGCAATCACTTCTTTCAAGAAACATCATACAAAGTTACCCTGCATCTTTTTTTCTTACTGGAATTCAGAGCAGTCTTGTATTACAGTCAACAGACATCCCCAAATACTCTGGATGAAATGGAGGGAAGAAATCTGCCTCTCCAAGAAAGGCAAAAAGTCTCTTAATATCAGATTTTGGGACCTAACATTTATATTCTTTTCCTAGCAGAATCTCCTCTGGACTTAGACAATGTATGCTACGTCTTAAAAGAGGCATTAAAACCAATGTGAAATGGGGTGTCTCAGTCACTAGGAAAGCTGGCAATGCACTCTTCATACAGACCAAGCAACAGCAAGAAACATAAGAAACAAATGCTCTAATTCCTATGTAATGTATCTGCTAGCACTACCAAAGAGACCAACAAGACCACGCTAGATGACTCATAACACCATCCCTGGCACTTTTTCAATACTTCTATTAAAACAGCAAACTACTTTCATGTGGATTAAGTTCTCGGTTAAAAAAGACAAAGGATCAATGCCAATGTGTACAAGGTTGAATACTGTTGTTTCCAGATTCTTGTCTAGAGTATACATTACAGGTTTGTGCATTTCCAGAAATACAGATAGTACAGTTTGTCTTTCTCAGGGAGAAGAATAAGTATTTAGGTGGCTTTGTAAAGCTGAACCACAAGTAAAACACACTCAAAATATAAAGTGAACACTGAGAGCCCTAAAACCATAGATCCCCTTAAAAACTAACATAATATAGAAAATCTGGTCCTTCTTATAAAACCTCAGATGTCCACACAGAGTTGTAACAAAGTGCCTAGACAGCTCTAACAAGTATCGTCTTTCAAAAAGTTCTGAAATAATCCTCTTGAGCTCACATCACAACTTAGATGTCATATTGGAAACATTAGGATTCAAAGTCACTCTTTCCATGTTTCTATGCTGTAACCCAATAAATGATTGTTTTCCATTTTTCTATTTCCTTACAAATCTAACTCTATTAGAAGCACAGCATGTTTCACAGCAATCTGAAACTGTCATTACTGACCCCCACATTTCGGAGGAAGGCATATAAAACACAGAGCTGTGCACAGATATAGTCACTTCGGATTTTGTTAATTTACTTCTGAAACCAAAACTGTATTCTCTCATACTCATAAACACTTTATTTTTAGGAGTTTATTAGTTTTTATCTATAAATATAGTGTACTTTGTATTAAAACAGCACACAACAAACAGCAGTAAGCCAATAACAGTGTCCATACTGTTTTCTGCCTGTAGCCCACCAGCCCACAGCACAGTCTGAAAACATCCTACCAGCCTAGACACTGCTTCCCATCAGCCCGCCACTTTCCACCTGCATTCACTCACCACACTTTTTGCAGGGCAGCGGCAGGCTGGAGGCACGTTCTGAGAACAGAATTACAGAATCATGCAATGTCTGGGGTGCAAAGGACCTTAAAGATAATCTAGTTCAAATCCTCCTGTCACGGATAGGGATGTCACTTACTAGATCAGGCTGCTCAGGGCGCCATCCAAGGCACCTACAAGACACCATCATTTCCTGCAGAAGGGGCTGCTCCTCCATCACTTGAGACACACAGGTCTCAGCAGGTGCAGAGGGAGAGAGGTTGAGGAGCACAGGGTAGGGACATCAACCAGAAACAGGCTGCTGCCATCTTCAACTGGGTAGTCAGGCCTGGGGCTAATCTGAGGAGCACTGGGGAAGAAGGGCAGCTGGGAGCAGGTTGCATGAATTAATGTGGCAACAGTCTGATCCTGACCATGACCTCTGCTGCACAGAAAATTGTCCAGTAAAGCCCAGACACACTGTTTGCACTTCAGCCTGAAAAAGCTCCTGAAAATATTTTTATTTGTTCCAGACAAAACAAAATGCTCCTCCTAAATAATGTATTTGTTCAGCTGCAGTAACAAACTCTGGCAGCTCTCTCTGCTCTCCTAGTCCAAACTGCATGCAGGGACAAGCTCATATACAGACTGCCATGGAGGAACTGGGAAGCACTTGAAGAGGTGACTGGGAAGTGAATACAACTGAAATGGCTGCAGCTGCAGAGGAAGGATTACATCATCTAAACTAAACAAAACATTGCTCCTAGAAGTAATTGTCTCATGAAACAAGAGCTGCTTCCAAAAAGTTTGGAATAGAGTTTTCAAACAGATTTTTCTCTAGGGCTAAGAAGGCAACCTCTACTTCAAATAAGTATTTTTTCTTTAAATACATTTCAATTTATTCCTTTTATATAAGACTAATAAAATTACTTTGTTCAGTAGAAAAGAGAACTCTCAAAATTGAAACTACTTTTTAGTTTTGGCTTAGGCCACAAAAAGGGAAAGAATGATGGAAAACCAGGACAGTGTTTAGACTCATCTGTTCCATGTTACTTGAAATGTCAACCCACTGCTCATTCACAAGACACTGGCAAGCTGGCCACTTTTATACCAACAACTTCAGAGCAAAAATTCTGCTTTTACATTCTTATCAGAGACCACAGTATATTCATCTATACGAAAACAAAGCCCTTATTAAGAATTCCTCAGGCAACACCTTCAGTCTGTTTCAAAAGAGTTGACACACATTTCCAAAAATGCTTCAATAGTACTGATTGTTACAAAGCTATAGATAATTTTGTCTTGTTCATACCAAAAGCTGGAGATATGTTTTAAAAAAACCAAACCATTGCAGTGGTAAAGACACCTGGCAGCAATAACCCCTAGTAAGTTTTTTGTATGTTTAAAATAGACCTGCCTGATCACTTGCACATATGTTGTACTAATTCACTACAGGTTTAATTCATTAATCTCAAGCAGCTCTGCATTTCCTCATGCTTCATACAAACAGAGCCTTTTCAATTTGACTATACTAATTAAGCTCATTACTGTTGAAGTAATGCAGAAACAGTGATAAGCACAATGTAATAGGAGACAATCACATAGAGCACGACAAATTTACTCTAAAATGGAAGTGCACAATTAATGTCTTACCAAGATACACTGAACATTTAATTCTGTACTGAGAAGCAGAAAGGAGTCAACACATAACACTACTATACAAAGACAGTAGTAGACTATAACAAATCCTAAATAAAAATATTAAAAAACCCTTCCAAGTAAAGGCCCAAGAGCATAATGTGGCTAAATGATTCTGTGATCTCAGGACACATTACAGTTCTTCTCACAGATCTGAAACAAAATTTATAAGCTTACGATATAGGCAAATAACCTCATATCTAGATTATATAATGATCAAACTAGGATACTTAAACGCAAAACAGTTTTGATTCAATAACTGCTTATATTTATGCTAGCATTAGATACAAAAGGACAATTTTGATTGTTCTCCTAGCGATTCCATAACAAGTATTTTCAAGAGTCATTTAACATGTAACTGGTTAAGCCAGACAAAATTAACAATTGCAAAGTCTTTAGTAAATTGTTTAACACCATGTAACACCAGAAAATATTCCAAAGTTTATTACCATCTTGTCCTACTTAAAAATTAGAACATGCTGTCTGTATTTTTTCCCAAATTTATATTTTATCACCTCTCAGAGCAGCAGTAAGATTATGGGACTATAACCGGCCAAAAGCTAGCAAATAAAAGTTTCTGTAAATTTCCAGGTCTTTTCCATTACTTAAATGTGATCCCTCCTGTTATTAAAAGTAACATTCAAACACACAGGTATTTTTAATGCGACAGCAATATTTACTGTACTATTAATTATGGTCTAAGCACAAACATAGGCACTTAAGCATTACTAAGGAGTCACAATGAGCAATGACTCTTCAGCTCTCCACCAGAACACGAGTAAACGCTCACCAAGATTTGCTTACACTGCCAGCCTCACTACTGTATTTTCATGGTATTTTTGTCACAGCGAAACAACTTCACAATGTGAATTTTAAGAATGTTGCATTATGCAAAACACATGCAGCTGTCTTCAAAGGGATGGTCCAAATGCATGTATTTGTAGACCTAACCAGAGCAATTCATATACCCTCCATCCCCCGAGGTTTAACTTACTACCTCCACACATGAGAGGTGACAGGTGACCTTGCTCAACACATGTAGCCTACTCGTGCAAAGTAACACAGATTAATTTGTTAATCTTTTTAACCCTAATTATTTACTTTTTACTTAAAAATAAACTAGGAACAGATACACTATCAGCTGCGGCCTCTTAGCATCAAGGGCAGTAACTAGTATCTTGAAGCAGCAATTTAATAAAATATTCAAATTAAATGTCAAGAACACATGTTTGTGTGCCTTGCTCCTTGCAGGAAAAAATGTCCCGGGAAAAAAGAGAGTTCTTTAATAACTCAATTTTTATGTTTCAATGACAAAAAATCTCAACACTGTCAAAATATGAAATGGGATCAGTAATTTCTGACAGTTGGTCTCAGGGCGTAGCATTCAGAAGGCGGAAAAAGGTATTTCCATTTGTTTTAAGATATGTCTTCAAATACTAAAGGGTGAAAAAAAGCTTTTTTTGCCAACTAAATCCTATTATATGGAAAAAAATCTCTAACTAAAGGAGGAGCTCTTAAACCAATGTGGATGAAGAAAAGTTGAATAGGCATGAGCGAAATTACAAGACTAAGAAGCCAGGAGAAGGACACTTCTAGATCAGGATAAGGTAAGGAACACTGCCTGAACCCAGAACGGGCCTTTCTCTGGTGACTTTACCAAAAATAAATTGCGCAACTGTACAACAACTTCATAGACAGTGATGCAATTTTCCTAACATCAGCAAGTGCTTAGTGAGAATATAGCTGCTGAATATACCGAGTGTCTTTTTATGCTGTTATTTGAATAGAACACACACAGACAATATCTGAGAATTTATGTAAAAGACTGATTGAAATGTTAAACTTACAGCTGTGGTAAATTGGGTCTAACAAAGGGATCGTTTTCTGCCCCATTCACAGCTTTATTTTTCCTCTGCTTGGGTTCAGAATTGGCAGATGGTGCCTGAGAATTATTTGTAGTTGGAGGCTTTCGCTTGGCCAGGAGCTTTCTTTGCCTTTCAATGTCTTCCCTTTGTTGATTCACCCACTCTTGCTGCCTGTAAACCCCAAAAAAAAGCTTTATTAAAGTTTCATCAATTTGCATTTTTTAAAGAACTATCTTTTTAACTGATAAGGCATTTAGAAATTTTAGAAAACTTACTGTACATGTGAAAATGTTTCCTAGGAGAAAGAACACCAGTGTTCTTCACAAGGTGGAAAAATTTTGCTAAAGTTATGGCACAATTCACTTTTTAAATATATGACGGTTTTAGGGTGAGGGGCTTTGTTTGGTTGTTTTTTGATTTTGGTGTAATTTTGTTTTTTGTGGTTTTGCTTTGTTTTTTGTTTTGGAAAGTGTTATGCATGACTTCTGCACTAGAAAAAGGAAAAAAAAAAAAAAATCTATCTGAGCTGGTGGATACCTTCTTTTATACCATGAAGTGCCTCCTGCGACAGAATCAATAGAGTACCCAATTTTTGTAATCCAAATACTGAATTTGATCTGGCCATTTCCAAATAAATCATCAGTTTGGTGGCATGGCAAACAATTACAGCTTTTATGCAAAACACATCTACAGAGTGTTTAGAAAAACAGTGCCCTAGGCAATGCCATAACGCTAAGACTACATACTGCCCTTCAAAAACTAAAATCTTGGTTAATCACTTTTTAAAATAGATGTATCTTTCTATCTCCAAAGACTGAAATCAGACTCATTACCAAAGAACACCTTTGGAAGCACTGCATAATTATTTTACCACTATCTCTGACAGTCTTCCAGAGTCCTTTTCCTTGGCCCCATCTCTGCTGAAATATCTGCTACAGCAGCTCTTTCCCAGGTGGTTGCTCTCCCCCATCCACTTGCACTAGACCCTATCTGAGGCTGCCAGATTTGTCACTTCACAGCACTAAGGAGCAGGATGCCTGAAAAAGCTGCTGCCATGAGGACATGCAGGTAGCACCTCTGTAACCAGTGAGAACTTCACAGACCTCATCTGTCCCAATGACCACCAGGGATACATGGTTAGCTTCCTGAAAAATCACTGATTTAGTTTTACAGCTCTCTCTGTCAACTGAGTTGAATAATTATGTGCTGCTTTTTACTACATTAATGTTTTCTAAGGATAGTTAAAACGATGTAAAATCAAACTGTTTTTTAAAGACACACAACCTTAGCATTCCCTCAGCTGATTAATGGAGTTCTGTACTCTATTCTCAGTCTTCAAAAGGCAAAGCAAAATACAAAATATGAAAAGCTGCTTCAATCCTAGAACATTAGTAATAAAAAAATCCACTAGAGGGAAGTAACAATTAGTGATAATTTTAAGAACATATCAGTGACTAACTTCACAAGATTTTGAAATGCAAAGCCATCTGTCCACTGTTCAGTAAATGAAGCACCATGACGAACTGTTGTAAAATGCCCCAGGCGTAATCTGTCTTGCATGCTCTTCTCTCTGCTTGCCAGCTTCTCCTGTGTGCTCTAAGAAAACAACAAAAAAATTCATATTTAGTCACACAAAAGTGTTCAAAAAGTCAATAAAACACTTAGGGTTTTTTTCCTCCAACAGCCTTCTAAGACAGCGATAAAAGGAGAGTAAATGAAAATATCTTGTAGTACTTATGCCATTTATTCTAATTTCTACAGAACTCAAGCATCTGCAGTTGTCAGAATCAGTACTAGAGGACAATTTATGCACAAAAAGATAATCTGAGTTTGGCTCAGTTTTCCTATAAAGTTTGCAGCTCATCATTAAAAAAGTACTTTATTTGTAAATACATAAAAACTGATAGAGTATCAGCTTCATAGAGGATGTAATTAAGATTCTGTCTGTACATGTCTATTACAACAAATGAGCTGACTTAGATCTCATGAAGAATGCACCTACTATACTTAGCCTGGAAACTTCCTTGACAGAGCATCTATGTTACTACTTGCACCAAACTGACTTGGGGCAGGAGCCTCTGTGTGGGAAAGCGCTGTGGGCAGGCTTAACTGCAATCACACATTCACTCGCAGGAACAGAAGCAGATGCTCTCCTCAGAACCAGAGCTGCTACCACAAGCATCCTGAGTCTGCCTGCTCTCCTTCAGTAGAAGAAAGAGCACTGTGAACACCTGATGGATGGAAACCTCTTTAATTGTTACAAATGCTTGTTTCGTAAGAAATGTCTACGGCCCAACATCACACCCACACACACAAAGTGAGGAATTGTCAGAATTAAGGATCTTTGTGCAAACAGACTTCTAAACTGAAGAAGGGCCTTTCACAAGAAACATCCCTTGTGGTATTCTCAGCCTGAAGGTACCCACCTACTATCATGTCAAACAGATCTGATGCATCTTTTCCCTGCATTCCCCTCATGCTGGAAATTAAAAAGATCTGCAATAATTTATTTATGACATGCTAGTGATGAAACTCTCCCTAATCCTCTAATGGCTCACCTTGTGCCATTGTATATGACAGCAGCATCCAGCAGCTAGCACTAGGGAAGGTGCTTGGGCTCTTTATCTTACATTTTTTGGTGCCCTAATTTGTAATAACAAGATTTTCTATTAACCTTTTAGGTTTTTTTTTTAATGAGACTATTTTAAAGTAGAGGGAGAGAAACAGAGGATCCTTCTCTTCCTAATTACTGCTAGTGTAAATATAATTGGCATGAAATTTCAAAATAATTCTTTCCTTAGTAGTAGCATGAAGGCAATCACCTTTATTTCTTTTTTTTCCATTAATTCTGAGCTAACATGGCCTTTTATCATTTTACATCAAAAATTGTCTTAGCCACTTAAGTGTCTCACAAAGAGGTATTATCCAGCTCCTCTCCACAACAGATTATGTTCAAAAATGCTTTCATCCATTGTGATCTTACAGTTTGTCCAGAAAATATGCCATATATACTAAATTCTTTACCTTTATGCTTTGGTATATCTGAATTACTCATGATGGGTAAATCTTTAAATTAAAAAAGGTAAATTTTCCACCATCTGAAAAAGGCTAAACATTTTATTTTGTTTATTCAGATTTATAAAAATACTGCCAGACAGAGACCATGAATACAAAGTTTCAATCTCAAGCGACTAACACAAAAAAGTTGAAGTGAAAATTAAGAAATCAAATCTTTGAGATTGCAGTAAAACTCCATTATAAGATTTTATCACAAAGATTTTAAGAGCAGTAAACTTACCTTTTCAATTAGAAGCTTCTTGCTCATTGAAATACATTTGTTTAACCTTTCTTTGTATTTTTCAAGTAGTTTTTGTTGTTCATCTATTTGTCTTCTAAGATCACAATTAGCCTAATATATACAAAATATGAAGAGATATATTGAAACACACTATTTTTAAAATCAGCTGTCACAGCAAATAAATGTATCTACTTTCACATGACTAAAGTAAGGAACATGCATAAACGCATCTATCTAGCAAAACAAAAACTTCATTTCACAGATCTATCCAAATTTGTAGAAGGATGCCTTGCTTCTTTTCTATTTCCTTTACATTGTCCTGCAATGTAAAAAGCAGAAAAGCATTCTGTATTACAAAGCATTCAGAATATAGAGAATATATAAAAGCTCTGTACCGATCTGTTTTTCAGCTTTCCACTGAGGCCTTCACTTTCATTTAAACTGAAAGTTTAAATTTTAGCGTCGGATCTTTATGTATGATTTCTGAAGTCATGTGAATCCTAACATCTCCAATTTAAAAGAAAGCAAAAATTTCACAATGATGAAAGTTTCGATTATCTGCGTAGGAAGTTGAACAAATTCCTTGTGTTCCAATTACATTTAACTTATTACCTTAGAAATCCAACAAAAATATTATTTTGATTAAAATAATTTATTTTTTTTAAAGTGTAGGGTTGTCTCTCCCATACTGTCGAATGTGTTAAAACAGTCTATGTGTACAATTTCATAATATATGATTGCATAGGTTAATATTTTTGTGTATTGTACATCCATATGTACACATACAAGCACTAAATAGACTACAACTTGTGAATACAGGTTTGTTTCATATTTCATATTTCTATATATCACCTCTCCAATGCTTCAAGAGCAAAAGCACTAAGATTTTTTTCCTGAAAACAGGTCTTAGAGCACAGTATGACATAGATTTCCTATTAAACGTAGTTATTCATTGCCTGAAATTATTTCTGTCACTATCACCTCCATTCTGAAAATGCCAACAGTTGTTCCACTGATAATGGCTATTCACAATTAGAAAAAAACCAACAAACCAAAACCACCTGTTAGGTGAAATTATATTATGAATTTAAGGAATTAATCAACTGCCTGCAAACCCCATCAGCTTTCTTTGCACCTTCAGGAAGGCTATAAACATATTTAATCATTAACAAGTCATAGCATAGAAACTGAAAAAATATCTTATACATTTCATTATTTAGACTTCTTAGATTTAAGAAAAAAATTACGAAGATTTAAAACTTGTTATTTCTTTTAACTTAGGTGATTTTTAAAAAATCTAAAATATTTGCCTCATATTCACTGTATGTTGTTCTGAATAAATACCTTTACCCCATACCCAACACTTACCCTGAGTAAGTCATCTATACGACCTTCTTTCTTTTCCAAGTCTTGATTTTTGTTACTTTCTAGTGCAGCTAATTTCAGCATTGTGAGATCAGTCTACAAAGAACATTTTGAAATATTTATCCTTTCCTTTAAAAACTACAGCATTATTCTTCTTATGTTTGTTAGGCAGAGAAATAAACTACTTTAAAACATTGAACCAGATCAGCATGTCTTATTTTTCAGCTGTTCTGGAAGTGTCATGAAAGGTTCTTATTCAAAACCGCTTTCCCTCTTCATGAGGACAACTGCAAACAGTTGGGACAAACTATTACCCGTATTAAAAGATTTCATCCCCAACTGAGAAGTTACTGTTCATAAAAAAGCATAAAAAACAGGGCAAGAACATAAATGTCGACTAATTAATTTCTCTGTATTGGTCAACAGGTGAAGCTACATTTTTCTGGCTAACATATGAAAGATAGAACAGATCATATCAGAAACGGGAGAGAGGATGAAACAACGGCTTTCAGCTTTAAAAAGTCACATCAGAACTGCGTGTTGATCATTTTGATTGCCATCTCATTTTTCTTCTTCAATGTCGGATTTTAAATGCAGTATGACAATGGCAGCTGTCAATTCAAATACTGCCTGATAGAGCAGCCTCTACTTGTAAGATGACACAACAGCTAAAATCTTGAGCAAAAGCCTACCAATGACGTGGTCATCTATGTAATCATGAAGTGCAATGCTGGAAGCAGAGCAAGTGCAGAATACAAAACTCACCACAGAGATTAAAATTTTGAGCTGCTGAACTTAACAGAAAAATGCTTTGGCAATTTTAAAAAGCAAAGCTTTAGAAAGCCTTTAAGAGTTTAGAAGTTAAAAGACAAAGATATAAACATAACTAGCTTTTTTTTTTTTTTTTTTTCTGCAGTCTTAAGTGATATAGGACAGCTTACTCAAAAAGTTACCTGAGTAATTTTAATAGATAACTGCTTTGGTTGTGTGAGAGGGTGGTCCCCAAAAGCTAAAGAAGTAGGAGAAGGACTATTCTGTCGAACCTGAAAGGCATGAAAGCAAAGTATTTTAGATACAGCTGTAATATTTAATTATGAACATAGCCTTGTTACAACTCTTGGCAGGAAAATCACAAAGAATAGAGAAACAGAGCATTTCTTTACACAAGCTATTACTTGGAGCACTGCATTGAAAGCTATCAGTATGGCGTTACATATCACTTGCAGTTCAGAAAGGATGCAATATATTCTCTGAGAAAACTAAGACTGTCACTTTTGGGAAACAGACTGAAAGATTTAAGACAATACAAGACTGACATAAGGTGATGTCAGTCTTACACAGACTTATTTTTCTGATTCTGAGCTTTCACAACTCAAGAATGATGTGAGTTATTTTTGGAGTGTTTAATTCTCGTGGGAGAACCAGAGAGAGGAAGCTAGTGCAGATCAGAACACAAATCCTGTTAATGAACCTAGTTTGTGTGAATGAGACCTTTTTCAAGCCAAATTCTACAATCTGTATTACACTCCATATTGTTGGCAAGACTAAGAGCATGCCTGAAGTTGAAAGTACATGGAATAAAAGCTGAGGTCTACCATTACAGAAAACAAATCTTTTCTGTAACTAGCAAAATTTGTTTGGCCATTTAGAATAACATGTTGGTATGCTGAGCACTGAAATTGTGCTTATGAGAAGGAAAAAAATGAATTAGCACAACAAAGAATTTTAAAGGCAGATTAGGTATCAATTATTAAAAAATGTAAGATTTTTCAAAAACCGAGCTTTTAAAATCCCAAGTTAGGGGTTCAAGCTTCCTTGTAAGTATTAAGTAAAAACTCCTTTTTTGTGTGAGGCCTACGAACAGACGCCATTACAACACTTGAACATTTAGTCAACGTTTTACGTAATTACTTTCCATTTACAAAGATGTTTAAGAAAAAATGACCCAGTGTTAACAGAAAAATTTTGGTTTAATACTTAATTTGATACTTCTTTGTTCCTGTTGGAAGAATGAACTCTTTCCCAGGACTCCTTCCTCTGAACACTCTTCCCTTGAATACAGATTATTTTCAATGATGCTATTTTTAGACTATAAAACTATCTCCAGCAGTTATGAAATTCACAGACTTACAGAAGAAGGAGCGGAATGTGAATTCTGAGGAGAGCGGATCGCAGGAGGTACGCCTCGCACTGGACTAGAGCCGTTTCCACCTTGGTACTGTAGAGCAGACATGGCCCTCCAATTAGTCAATCTTCTCAAAATACATTATACATCTACTGAATGATACAGCTCATCTGTACACAGAATTTGTAAATCAGACTGTATTACTTTTATTGGTGTAGCCTTTAGCCATTTAAAGAAAAGCATGAAAGAAAATGGTTTTCACATTTTAGTTCAGGCTCCACCAAGAGACAACTGCAACTCTACTTCAAAGTTTAATACTCAGAAGCTTACATAAAGAAAAAAGAAGTAGCCTCTCAAGAGGCCTGTCCATTACAAACAAAAATGTAACATCCAAAAAAAGCTAAAATGAGATTTTAAAACCAAAGTAAATTTTACAAAGTTCTTACCTCAAAATAGTCACTAATCTTGTGACCACGTCCCCCAATATTCTTTCCTGCAACAAATAGAGTAATACATTAGAATTGATTAAATAAATTACTTGTAGAGATGTCTTACATTTTTACCTATAAAGTATTACAGCAAAATCTTACCACTTCTTAATTGGTTTTCTTTGATGTGGTAATATGTGATGTGCCTAGGTAGGTAATTAAGGGATTTGCCACAAAAAAGGGATTTGCATATTCCTTTCATTGGGAAATCAGATGTTAAGTCACCCTCACTTCCTAAACCATTTTAGAGTAGACTTAGCAGTAACCCTAGACCTCTTTTAGACAACAGCAAACTCATCTCTCATCCTACAGATCAAGCCTTTAGCTCTGAATCCCTTCCCTTTTCAAGCACTATCTCAAAGTTTACCCACTTTCCAAAATATCAAATTAACCAAGTCTACTAACATTATATACTCCAGGTGAGTTATTATGCACAAATGTTCTTCCCAAGGATTTTCCTAAGTGCCAGTAACAGTGAGAGCACAGAGGATGACAAGTATTTCCAGTCCTCTTGACCTGACTATGAATTGGGTAACCCACAGTGTTAGCCAGGGAAATAAAACACCAGAGAATGAGATTAGAATTTGTCTTAAACATATTGAGACTTCAAGAGAACTAATGTGAGTTATATTTCTTCAACATGAGGACCTGACCCATCCGTAGCATTCCAGAGATCGCACCTGTGTCTTATCCAATGCACAAATGCTTTCTTCTACTCGGCCCTAAAATGATTGATAAATCTTAAAACTGTGTTTTTCTCCCATATAAGTCAGACAACCTTGCTAGGAGACATCTTCAAAATGGACTACTGTTAAAAGATTTTACTTCATAGAAATAAATTTTTGCAATATATCAGGAAATCATTATCAATAGATCCATAAATTAAATTTTTACTTTTTAGCAAAGATTTTCAAGCTTTTCTATTGTTTCAGCCCTGATGAATTCTCTCTAGTCCAATATACCTCTGTACTGACACTGCTGCATAATGCTGTGTCACTAAGAAAGAAACAAATGTTTTCTGTTAAGGCTTTTAACAGAAAAATCTAGGTAAAATAATTCCAAGACCTAGAACAGCACAGAGCCAACTTCTCCAGTAGTTACCCAGTCAGTGTATGTATTGCTGCTACTTCCCTCCAGCCAATTCTTTACCTACCTTATAATTCTGCTAGTGATTTGTCTTGATGCTTAATTCTCACGTATCACTTAAAAAAATCAAAATTTGCTTTCATACAGATAAATGAGACTTTTTAGTATAGGATAATTTATTTGATGTCATGTTACAGAACTCTGCACTGAGAAATATGTCAAATTATTTTGGCACAGCCAATTATGAATAGATTTACACTGATTTTATCCCACGTTCCAATTACCTCTGTGTTCTAAAACAATACTTTTCTTCAACATTTATGGATTCATTTACATATTACAAAGTCAATATCCTTGGTATGCAATATACAGGAGATTGATTTTTTGTTTCTTTTATCCAATACAATAGCAGTTATTTGCTGCGCTTCAACTGTACTGTACCACTCCAAGGGGCTGCAGTTTCTTAGGCCAGCTCCTTGAGAATATTGCAGTGTAGACTATTCAGTTTCACTGCTGCTGACAGTAAAGCAGTAATTATAAGACATTATAATCATGTTTTCTGTATTAAAAAGTTGCAAAAATTTCCATCATCTCTAATTTCAACTCTCATTAGTAACAAGAAGGACAAGCTACTAGAACAATGAAAATAGGAAATTTCATTCAGGTTCTTTGAACAAAGCAGGTGTCTACAAAGTAACACTTACAAAGAAATTAGTTTTTGTTAAACTACGTAATTCTTCCACTAATAGCATGCTGCATCACAAAGACTTCCAGATATGAAGCCCATTGACATATATCCGAACTGACATTTTCTAGCTCAGTTAAAATGAAAAACAAAGCTGATACAGATGTTATCAGAACTATCTCCACTCCCCTTCTGATGAATTTTTGTCTTGAGGTTAAATTTCCACAAGTCTTTGCCCAGAAGTCACATTACAGAGAGAAATGACAAAACAAAACTTTGTAAATATTAAATTAGAAATCAGTCTATCATGATTTCCGCCCCCCCCAGAAATCTGCAATCTTCCATAGAAAAGGAAGAATAGAATTCAATTTTTGTATCTACACCTGTAAAACAAGTATCAGATACTGTAATCGGTAATCCCTTTTCCCCCTTATCTACTGAAAAGAAATGCAAACCAAAAGGTATTTTGCATAAGAAGTGCTACTGTAATTCTTAAAAAGATTGCAGAGTTGTATCATAGCAGCAAGTTACACATACAGCAGCTCATGATTCTGTTGGATAATTGCCAGCCCAGTTCATGTTTTACTTGCCCATCCATTCCAGTGACAAATGGGAGGGTGCCAGGAACACATAACTTATGGTGCATAATACCAATCTTATGTAAGTGAAAATACAAAATTTTTAAGGATAACAGTCAAAACTGTGTTACATGCAATCACTATCTAGTCAACTTGCATTCTAATTTACCTTGGCTGCTTTCACTCTGAGTGTCTGCTTTTCTTTTTCGTCCTCTGGAAGGTTCTGACTGTTTCTTCTCTGGAGTCTACAAACAACAAAATGAACATGATGCAACAGAAGCTCTACTGATTTATATTATTGCTGTATTATTATGAAATAAATTTAAATCCTCATCCATAAAACATGATTTCGCAATTCAGCTGGAATGCAATTTCAGATAGTAGTTAAACTAGACAATATGATATTTGGTCAATCAGGTAAGTACAACCTAAAATAGATATTTAAGAATGTGAAAAGTAATTCTTAAATTATTTCCCAAAAGTCAATTCCACATACTAATTGTTAAGCAATTACTCTTTTTCATCAATTCCAGGGTTTATGAACACCCAATTTTGTTTCATTTCTGTCTATATTTTACCAAGATCTCTGTATTTTAGTGTGGGTGATTTAAATCTTAATACTTAAGTGAAACAATCTGATTCTTGATGGTGTTTTCTATATACTGCTACAGCATAAACACAAAGTTCTAGTGTTTCAATAGGAAGCCAATACTGTCACACTTTTTCAGAAGTGCAAAAGATACTTCAAAACTAATAAAAACTGTATAGATATCTAAACTCTGCTGAGAATTAAAAAGAAAGAACAGAGGAAAAAATAAAGAGTAAAAATTGCTCAAAATGTTAACTTTGGAAACTTGGAAAGTGTCGCCCTCCCCATGTACTTTTGTCTCAAGAAAGTAAAAGAAAAGCATCAATGACAAGTGAAAAAATACAAATCTGTTAATGTTCCTGGAATAAATTTTTCTTTACAGTTGCCTAAAAATTACAGTCAGCACGTACAACAGAGATAGCAAGAAAGGGCTGTGATCAGAAGCATCTCTAAATTATATTTGCTCCTCCTTGACTAGAGGATTCAAACCAATTCGTCTCTCCAATTTAAGTTAAATAATAAAAGCAGCTGCTGTTCAAGGAAAGCATATTGCAGCTCTGTGTGTGTGTATTCTTCACGATGCCTCATACGTAACTGGAGAAATCACAAGAGACATTACATGAACTATTTCACCTGTACTATTTTACCAATAAATCAAAAGTCCATAATAGCTCAGGCTAAATTTGAGATCACTGATAAGATGCTTCATTTTCTCACGAAACCATCATTTTATCATTTTATTGTATGTCATTTGGTGCTCCACATATGCGTTCTCACCACTGCAAATTATACCAAAATTTAAATTTCAGCCATCAGCAAAATAATTTCAAGGATGTTTCAATTCCAAATTCCTCATGTAGATATGCCCAAATATAAATTTACTACAAATATCCTACAGTATTTATGTTGGCAAGAACCACTTTAAGCTACCTGTGATCCCTAGCGAATTATTAGTCTATAAAAGAACCAGCAGGACAAGAAAGGTCTTCCTTACCTATACCATGTATTTTTTATGTGTTTTGAGTCTGCGTGTAGCTTCATAAAAATATCTTTGGAAGTTTTACAACTGTAAATGTTGTATTATCAGGCTATAAATTATGTTCATTCCAAATACATTTTATTTTAAATAAACTCATCCAACTGACATCTGCATCTTTTACAGTGCTGCCAATACATCAGCAAACTATATGTTTGTTGACTCAGACTCCTGGAAACGAAGTTATCTCAAGACTATGATTCTAAGAGCAGAAAGCATAGCTCAGAAATTTTACTTTAATCATCTGGAATTATTGCCAGGTAACAGGTAACATTAAGCTACCTTTCCACAAACTAAATTGAAACTATTTAACCAAGCTTTTTCATTTTTCACATTATTCTTGTTTTCCAGCTTTTAATTTTGCAGTTACATTCTAATGTAGTCATTTTTACCTACCGTATCACGCAAAACAAAGGAAAAAAAGTTTAAAAGCTAATTAATGGCAAAACACATATTTCCCCCCCCCAAATTAGTTTCCAACTGATGTGGCTCATATTTAAAAAACAGCCATTTAAAGAGGTTTATAGTTTTAAAACTCAAATAATTCATAAATGTCTATTTCTTTAATCTCTTCTGATTTCTTTCAGCATTTAATTTAACCTTCCAAACTAGAAAGTACTAGCACATTAATGAGGTTATTAATGAGGTTACTCAACAAGGTCATGTTCCCCTTTTCTAAGCACAAAATTCACATGATAATGTACAGCACACATCAATCACTAGAAAATGTACTCCAAAATCCTTCCTAATGAATGGAGTCATATGAATTACAAGAAACTGAAGACTAATAGGGCTGGGGAGTATCCTCCTGATAAATGAAGACTGAAGCCAATTTCTGTCACTTCCGAAGTATTTACATATAGCCAAGACTTAGCTTAAAATCCTACTATTTCATAAGCAAGATAAAATAGTTTTAAGGTTATCCAGTGCTAAATTGTGAAGTGATAGTAAAGTCACACACAGCTTGGCATAGCAGCAGAGCCTCATACATCTTGGTCTTAATCCTAGTTTTCCCCTCAATTTAACTGCTCTCTTCACATTCATAGTTTTTTAATGTGCCACTTCATGATGAAAGCACAGAGTAATGATGTGAATGTATCATCACAGTTTGATCAGAATTTGACATTTTTTCTCGAAATTAATTTCAATGATTCTGAGATCTGCATTTCTACTTTTTTTTCTCCCAAAACCTATTGTAATATAACACTGCTCTCTCTCTCAACATCAAATGATGGCACTGCTTCTCCAATGAGCAAGTCTTCTAATTTCCATCACTATTACTATGAAACCTTCAAGGTCACACTATTAAAACAAAAAAACCAACACTTTGTAGTGTTTGCAACCTGTTTGCAATACTAAGAACTATAGCTTACTTTTTATGGTACTTTAGCATATAAGTAACCAAATATAATTTTACGAACTGCAAAAATTTATTAACATATTTGCAACTACGATTATAATTTAAATGAATACAACTAACACCTTCTGAAAAAGTCAAGAAATTGTATTTCACCACTCAATGTCATTAATACTCATCTTTCACTGTGCAATGGAGCACTGGACTTCTGTGCAGGGACACTTTTGAAAAAGAAGTCTATTTCTCTTTTAGCATACAAGTCTTAGAATATTTAAAAGACAAAATATTATCCCCACCCAGAAGCATGGCTTGAGGTTAAAACATTGTGCAGAGACTTTCAAACTCACAAGCCTTGGAAAAGCTTTGCCTCTGTTATCTCATGTATACAACTGCAAAATAACATCTTCCTACACCAAAAACTTATTACACGTATAGACAATGTTCTGAGATCACTCAACTACTCATAGACACGTTTTTTCTGTCAAGGAATTGCAATAATGCATCATAGCCTCCAGGCTACTGCAGCACGTTTCCATTCCCACACCTACATCAGAACTGCATCACTGCCCAGAGTATTTCTAGGAAAAGCCATGAATAAAAACAACAGGCAGACAGAATCTCCTGGTTAAAAAAATAGTCTATCCAGCTGAATGCATAATCCAGCTGGGAAAGGTGAGGGAAAAAAAAACATAGCAGAGATTTTTTCAACGATGAAAACAAATCATACAGAAGTTTTATTTATAAGGTATCAGCTTCGGGAACCAATTAAATTCACTTGCTGGGCAGCCCAGCATAAAAGCATCTTGTAGTGACTGAGCAAATGAACAATTAGGCCCCAAAGCAAAGCTCTGACACGTGAAAATAACGTCAACAGCACATTCCAAACAACTCTCTCCAGCATGACACATTATCACACGGGGTCTAGCCTAGGCTAGAAATCCACTCTTGGTTACAGTGGGTATGATCTTGTGCGTGCAATCTGTGGCACACAGAGGCAAAACTGTCAGAGGGACTCACCAACCTGAAAATAGGTAAATTCTAAGAGCTGTAGTATTAGTGCAACTATATCAATGCTCATCACTAAGAGGAAAATATTCTACTCAAGCGAAGTCTGAGCTCTGCGCATTAAAACCTAATAAAAGCATAAATCCTTTTTTGGATTACAAATTGGATTTAGGTAAGAAAATACAGTGACAACTGCAGCTTTTAGAAATAAAGATGATGGCTGCTGTCTCTCCTTCGAATAAATCCATATCTTAAAAGAAAACACAATAAACTAGTTTCTAGAGTATTTTCAAAGATTCAGCCAAAGACCAGTCAAAATTTATCTGTGCTGATAAAACACTTATTACTTATGAAACAAAAGACAGTGAACTATTTAAGCTTCTTCAGCTCCAAAAACACTATGTATCCTCAAACCATGATGACATAGATAACAGAGAAGCAGAAGCAGCTAATTTCATGACCAAAAATCCAAAGAAACTGGCTTCTTCCAGTCATGTTTCTTCATCCAAGAGATGGTGTCTTTCAGTAATTTATGCTCTTTCCTACCTACCTATCTGAGTAGTCTGCATTTTACTTTAAAACCTTCTATAAAAAATAAGGCAAAGTAGATTAAAAGAAAATTACTTATTAGCATTAAAAATCTGAGGTAATGATGAATCTGCCCAATATACTTACCTCTGATTCTTTATCACTTAAAGATCCCAAGCTTCCAAAGCTGTGATTTGAACTCTCGTTATTTGTTGAGGCCTACCAAAACAAATACTCAACATTATACACAGAATTATAAAACATAATCCACTATTATCACTCAGAGTTACAAAAAGTAACAGTCATTTCATGCTCGCATAGAAAAACTGATTAACTATAGAGCACTTGTGACTTGCAAGACAGGTGGATATTTTGACAGGGCACAGTAAAGTCTGAATTTCCACTGCTTTTAAGCCAAGTAAAAACCTAGCATATCCAAAATCACTGCAGAAAGTGCTGGAGACAACTAAAATTTTTCAATTTTCAAAGAAAACAAGGTTTTAATTTTCTCCAAGACATACTAGACTATTGCAGAGATTATTTTTTTAATCTATTCCATGACAGAAAATTAACACCTATTGACAGTATTATTCTGCATTCTTAAAACTAATTATTTCCCCCAAAGAAATAAATCTACATTAGTGAGGGAAGAAAGAAAAACCAAAAAACACCAACCCAGACAGTGAAATAGTCCCAAATTACAGTATTTCTTTAGAAATTTACTAAGGCTGATTTATTCAGAGATCTTTTGAATACAGCATGGCAGGGAGGACATTTTAATGAGTCATCATCAGCTGAGTGTCTTTTTCTGAAAAAAACAACCCAAAACCACCTGAACTCTTACATTGGTGGACTGTTCTCCTCTATACAGGAAGGCAGAACAAATACTTCGAAGTGAAACAACTAGTTCCAAGGCTAACAGTTTGCTCCTAAGCGCTGAATTCTAGCACTGTATCAGTTTGCAGGACAGTCCTCATCTGTGACATCTTCTGAATGACTAGATCATCTCTGAATTAAAATTTCTGGAGAAATGTTAATTAAACACACAAGATTTCCAAATACGTTTCCACCTGCAGGACAGTCTCTAGTACAGAAATGCCTCTATGTAGCTCTTCCTTGCACTGTGTCAGTATTTGGTCATCAGAGCCAGCTAAAACAATAATCTCAATACCCTGCATCTGTATTTCCAACCTTGTTTACTGAGAAAGCTTGAACATGATGGACTTTTTCCCCTCAGCAATTCCAAAGCTCTTCAGCAAAACAGTACATAAGGGTAGCCTTTCTAAAGGGTATTCCCAATAAGTAAGAACCCATTTGAATTTAACAACTAGAAGAATATAATAACTGAGAATATTTCAAAAAATAACCAGTAACTGCAGTCACAAGCTCTGCATCGTCTTGCTAGGTTAGGAAAATGAGAACCTGCTGGGTGGGGATTTGGGTTTGTATACAAAGAAGTTTTCTCATTTTGGCCTTCAAAGTGAAGGCAGACCAATAGATATTATATTTACACATCACATTTTCCCAGTTACCTCTGCACATAAGATCAAAAATGTTTTATCAGTTTTTTTAATAAGAATCAGATAAGCCTGTCTGAACATCTCCCACCAAGACTAAAGATTATATTTTTAAAAAGCATCATTTTCCAAACCCAGCCCAGATCAGCCACTACACTTCATGTTATCTGCATGGATACACTGCATGATCAAAAATAAAAGAAATACAAACAAAACTGAAATAATTGTCATTTTACTGATGGTGTAATAAATCACAGGACTAGGAGGTAAGAACAACAGTGTCTTAGATGAGGATCTGCATCTATCAGAAAACAGTGGTAATAGTATCTTCTGCAAACATTTATCATAGCATTTGATAGTATTAAAAAGCCCCACTTCATCTAGATCTACATTTGGAAACCAACTGGATGAGATACAGATCTTGGAGTGCATCAGGGACAAGAAATTTATCTTTTACATGGCAGAGTGAAAAAGGAAATCAGTTCTTTTAAATTTCTTTTCTTTTTCTGGCTAACTTGAATGAACAAACTGAGAACACGCAAGTGGAATGTAATTTGGCTAACAACTGAAATCAGCTGAACAACAAACAACATGAAAGACTTGAACAGATTTATGAAAATGGTAAGCAGTGACTCACAGGGGATCAAAGTTTAAAGAAGAGGAACCCCAAGAAACTTAATAATGCCTTTTAAAGAAAATGTACTACACACACAGCAGTAAACAGATTATGAGGAGAGAAAATCTGCAATAAAGCAAGGGACCAAAACAACTGTATCAAAAACTAAAGGTTAAATGAAGTTAAAAGTACATATCTAATAATTATAAAGGATAAACAGTAATTTGAGTGATGAGCAACTACCTGAGCTATTAAAATAAGTTAATTAATTAGAGGAGTAAGCAGTACTAGAGATTCAAAGGAATAAATAAACAAAGATGGACCAAAATTATTGTGTTTGTCTCTTTCTAATTGTAAGCGTAAAATATGGCAAATATACACTCTGCCAATCACTAAGAGAAGGCAATTAAACAGTGCATCAACCTCACTGTGTCAATCCAACCTCATTTCTTCCCATAACTATTTAACTCACTTCTTGGTTTAAATGATAGCAACACATAAGTGACGTATGGGACAGTTACCTTCATGTCACTCTCAAGAACAAATTAAGATATGATGCAAGATCACTATACAGTAATTTAAATTCTGTATAGTTTGTTAATAGTCATCAATACATCACATGTCTTCAGATTTTTCACTGATGTCTGCTATCAGCAAGTATTTTGTTCTGTAATCTATACCGGTAACTAAAATACAGCACAGGAAGCTAAAAATACTACAAGTTTGTGTAAAGCATTTAAAATACAAGGACACTGCAAATGCTTTGGAAACAGAATTCAGAAGTAATTTAGTCATGAGCGAAATCTGCCTAAAAAAATTAGTATTACACCCTTTTAATATCAATTTATCAAGTACTACACCTAATGGAGCACAGTCAAATGCACAAATACAAAATGGAGTACCCCTGGCTAGGCAACAGTATTGCAGAAATCAGTCCTGGAAGCTAAAGCCAGTAACTTTAACAGAATATGCAACAAAGACAAATTTACTTTGCAGCTGTATTAACTGATGGATAACATATGACACATGGAAGGTAATTATTCAATGTTCATAACATTCGTCTCCAAGTGTTGCATCCTGGCTTAGATAATAATGGACAGAAAGTCTACAATGAAAGTAAGAGAAACTGATATATATGTCTGGAAATGTTGAAATAAATTTATCTAGATATATAAATTTCAAAACAGGTTCATCTTAAGAACAGAGGTTACACCAGACACGCTGTGTCTATTTCAAGCTGAACTGTAAGTAGATGGTCATCTGCAGAAGGGATAACTCCACCTAAATACTCGGAAAATCTTCCATATCTGATCGCATGTGCACTACAGACCACAAAACCACAAAACAGCCTGTATAAGCTCATTCTTCAGTGTTTTTAAGAACAAGTCTAAGTCCACATCACAGAAAGGTTCCAGATAAACAATCCCATCTCAAAGCAAAATAACAGACTAACAAGGATTCTTCTGAGAGCCTCTTCCAACCCAGCACTTTTACAAGTACATCACACAGACAATAGGAAAATGAGATGGTGTGAGATAAATTAGCATTTCAAAGATGGCAGATGTCAATGACTGCTCTTAGGACTTACTTTAGCTCCAACACTGCAACTTCCAGTGCTCCCAGTGCTGCCACTCACTACTCCTGTGAATCTTGCCTCTAACAATTCTTGCCTTCTTGGGTCCAGGCTATGAAGTTCATCCATTGCTCCTAAAAAAAATACATAAGTTCATTATATTTCCTAATATTTGCAGTAGAATATTTTACAAACAAGCCAAACATACTGCTGGCCTATGTAATGGAAGGTTTTATACCCTCAATTGACAACGACTCACCATCTGTTACCTAATAACCAAAGCACTCAAGGAATTACAAAAATTTTGTGGAAAGTGCTGTGTATCAGAATAGCCTTGTCAATTCTGGCTGAAAACTAGAACCTGTTACAGGCATGTAAGACACATAGAGTCTGCAGTATGCAACACGCCAACCAGGCAATTATTTATAGATTAAAAACTAGCTGACAGGAACAAAGTATTTTCCAGCATAAAACCTCCCAATTCTGCAATGAATTCTGCAATGCTCTGGTTCTCCGTATTACTTAAATGTTGGACTTATCAATGTCAAAGATCAACAAGCAGGAATTAAAGGGAAAAAGAAGAAAATCAGAAGGTAGATTGCAGTCCTCAGCACATGCAAAGGAATGCAGTGTTACATGGAGGTTCAAAGGTCAGAGAAAGAAGGACCAGAATCAGCAATAAAAAAGGAGCCAACAGTAACAGAGACCCCTGCAGAGGTGATGGCTTCAACAGAGCCCGGCTAAATGGGGTAAAGCAGCGCTGCTGGCATCAGCAGGGAAAGTAAGGTGGAAGGAAATGGAGGAACAAAAGGAGTTTCTGATGAGCTCAGCCTACATGAGTAGGCTGCAACATGATGTGCAGCTTTCTAATTTGTATTTAAATCACTTACGGCTGTTTAATGAGTCTGAAAGATGATGTAGACAAATAATTCTTCCGTATTTACACAAACTGCATTCTGTGTTTTATCTTTCCAACTACTTGAACATTTGGTTTATCTTCAATTGGAAACATTTCAGTTGCTTTATTTTAAATAAGATATTTCATGTCGAAGTCTTTATGCACTATTGTAATAACACATTCTTCAAACACCACACAGTAAAATAGCCTCAATTTTTTCAACTAAGACACAAGTTGGGGCTTTTCAGTCCCACAGGACAACACAGCAGTTCAGAGAGGAATGGTGCCATGAAAAAAATCTTTTAAAATTCTGTTCTCGTGAAAACTACAGTTTGCAAGGTTTAACTGCTGCTATAAACCTCTACCCATCAGCTAAACATTCTAACCAATGCACTAACATAGCTTTTCCCTCACTATTAATAACTCAAAAGACTTTTCTCATAGGACTCTTGGGTATCTCAAAATCTTCAGCATTCAAGCACTAGACAGATCTTCGTGTTCCTGACATTTTGGCCACTCCTGGCCACAGAGCTAACTTCTCTGGTAGAGAAAGTACTGTGGTTCTGCTATTTGGCTTATTCAAGCTGCCCTTGTTCCTGCAGGAAGGCAGATGATGGCAAGTGTGGTGTCAGCACTCCTTTACCACAGGAACTGGTAACAGACCTCCTCTGACAGAAACAGTTGGTAAGGAAACATTCAGGAAATGTGTTTGTGGCAGAGTCTTCTTTTGAAAAATCAAACCACGAGTGGCAGGCTGGAGATACCACATTTTGTTGCTAGGCCCCATTGCAGCCATATACAGAGCTGGAGGACTCTTTTCCCACAAAGCAGGGGAATTACACAGTTTGAAACTGCAGCTGCCTCATCTGCAGATGTAACGCTGCTTCTGAACCTGTCTAGGAAAAATTTCTCCAATTTCTACATCCTTTAGATTGTAAACTCTCTGGGTTAAAAACTGTTCATGTATATACATGTATGCTGAGTGGAGAACAATCAGGAATCCCATTTAAACTCTTGCTTCCTGAAGTGCGCTTGCATACTCCTTTCAAGGGTTTCTGTAACAAACTGTACACTACTCATATGCACAAAAAGTATTTCTTACATTTATGGACTGTGTAGTAAGGAGATATATATCTGTATCCTTTTTTTTAACAGATATGTTCAGCATATTTTTCCTAGTATTGATGTATGTATGTAATCTATACCTTAATGGGAAAGTATTGCTCTGAAAAAGCATAAGAAATTAATCATACCAGGTTTGTCAGGAAAGTTTGAATGATTGTTATTTTGCTTTTTAACAGCAGAAGTTTCCAAGCATATGCCACTTTGAAAAAAATCATTTTAGTTTACCAAAGTAAACCATTTAATGAAGCAAGTCTAGCAGTATTTTGATTTATTGGCCTATTGGATAGTCACTGCCAACAAAAATTCACAGATTACTTAAAATTACTGATCAAACTCCAGCAATTACAAACCATGCGTACATTACAGAAGTAGATACTACCATACTTTACATTGTTTATTTTATGAAATGTGGGAAAGCAATAATCACTGTGGATGGCTAAGGCTCATTTAAAGTACTGCAGGTCTCATGTACTGTTTCTAGACACTAATGCACTAAAAAGATCAGCACCCCTGGGTTAACTCACTGGTCAGAATGGTGATGCAGCAGGTAAAGGGGCAATCCACAGCACAGAAAACACTACCCTTTTTTTTTCCACTCAGACTTTGGAGCTAACACACACAAATGAATCCACTGTATTCCCGTCACTATTTCTGCTACAGCTTGCTATTATGTTAGGGGGTTTTATTTTGGTTTGGTTTTTGTTATTGTTAAATATTCAAAACCAAAAAGCAACATGCAGTCTGATGTATTTGTGATTTGAAGGACAAGACAGAAAAGCTGGATTCAAACCTTGTTTCAACAAAGAGCACATCCCAGGAAGGATCCCAAGAACCGCCTTCCTCCTTCATGGTTGTAATTTAAAATACACCATTCACACCCAAACATACAGTCATTTTATCAAAAACAAGCAGTTCTGTACAATCCTTCAGTTCTCAGCACAAGTTACCTACTTTTAAAGGTACTGTCAGCTTTAAGGCATTTCATGTAAGGGACAAATTTCCTTTATGTATTATAGAAATTATACATTAAGTGCAAGAGGCATATAATTTTTTTTAAACATTAGACTTTATCAATTCTCCTGCTCACAGAATGCCTTGCTACCCACAAGACTGACATAACTTACAGTCCTGAAAATACACCCAGACTACTTATTTGAACTCATGTCATTCCTACACCTGAAAGCCAACTCACTAACTGAAGGGACATGCAATCACATTACATAAGCATTTAAGCATATTTACCATGATGCTGAAGGGAAGACTGGCATTGTCTACTATCTTCCAAAGAACACCTGGAAGGTTATCTGAAATTCACAGAAGAGTCCTAAAAGACTACAGTTCTTTATTTCTTGCAATCACTACATATTTCTGAACGCTTCTTCTGGTAGTTTGGTGTTTTTTTAACTACCAACATTTTCTTGCTTTTGTATTTTTGGGGAGTGGTGGTATCCTCCACATTAATTTATCAGACCCATAGAGAGCCCCTTCTCTAAAAACTAATATAAAATATACAGACATCTTGTCCTGAAAAGGACACTTCTAGCAAGCATTTTTTGAAAAGAACTCCAAATTCCTCTGTGAATTTCTTAAGCAAGGGGGTATGTCAAGAGTCAACGTTCTGAGTCAGAGAAGCAATCTGCAAGCTTTTTCGTGGCTTTTGGTAACATCAATTATACCTTAGCAGAACAGAGATGTAAAGATTCAAAGGATTCTCCATGGTAGTTAGAACTCTTCAGAACCAGTGACCAAAAAAAAAAAAAAAAT
>VZTX01005521.1:83081-104516 GCA_013400915.1 Pardalotus punctatus
TCCTGGGAGTTAAAACTTTTTCAAAAAAAGAAACAACAAAAAAAAAAAAAAAAATGAAGTGCAACTACACCTGTACCCCAAGCCTCTAAGCCCCCAAATACACAAATACTTGCAAATTATCCACTTATTCAACCAAATACTTGCTCAGACCTCGATAAAATTTATATTTAAGGAGAACACGTTTAGCAGAGAGTTGCAGCTCCAAGTCTTCACCTTCTAAATCTGCATCTTTTGCAATACTCTTGTACTAAAACCTCTATCTTGAACACTGGTAGACTACACAGAGCAGCACTGCAGACCCAAACATAAAGGGTTGACAGATCAGACTATTTTTCTTTTCCACTAAATATGGAATCAAGCTCCACAACTCAGTATTTATCTTTGACTCTCTTATTACCCTGAATTGACTCTTGTTATCTGGCAATCAATTACAGCTTTGAAATGAAGAAAGATCAACAGCTTCACACATTGTCAGCTTCCTACAATGAAAATAAAGTTCATTATGCAGAAGCCAGATTCTTCTTAGAACAACTCTCCAGATTAGATTGAGGCCCCCTTCTCCTGAATTCAAGGCCAGCACAAACCACCTTTCACTTAAGTGAAAGCCAAACTGGTTTGGTCTGGTTTCTTTAATGCATTTATATGCATATAGCTTTTAATGCCAAAGCAAAATACTTCAGCACAGAGACCTATCTGTTGAATAGAAAAAGACAGTTCAACAATAGCCCCAATGTAAATTGAATTTCCTGATGTGCTACAAGTAGGCACTCAGATTTTATGGTAACACACACAGTATGAGAGTTATGCCCAACATATTTTTAGGAATATATTAATATTTACTTCACATTAATATTGATAACACTGGCACCATGTAGTCTTCCTCAATGGCAGTAGCATCCTTTAGAACAGCAATTCTAACTAATACCCAGCTAGAAGGGCAAGGGGCGAAAAAGGAGGTAGGGAGGGCAGGATACACATTTCCAGTAGCAGGAAAACCAGCCTGGAAAGCAGCTTTTTTTTGCTCCCAGTCCCCTTTCTGGCTTTTTTTTCATCAAGATTCCTTTAAAGGTATCAAACCAGACTTGAAGCATGGTAACCAATCCAAGTATAGAAACCTCTGCTTAACAGCACTGCAACGCAATCCTTGAAGTCTTTAAGTAACTGTTCATTTCAATCTGGAATATCCTAAATATGTATTTATCCCATTATGTTGATGCTCCAATAATTTCATAGCAATTGACTCTGTCTAGAGTACATATTTACCACCAGGTAAAAGGAAAACTTCAAAATATCAAATCTGGAACAGACTACAGAAAATTACTAAACCCAGATTTTCAAACCCTAAGCAGTCTCTTAAAAATGAGGCCATACAAGTATTTCTCTTCATTCACCAACATGGAGATATCTATCTATGTCCACATGTATGTCCTTTTAATTGAGCTATTCTCTTGTTTCATTTGGGAAAAAAACCCAACCCTGACCAAAACCAAACTATGCACTCAACTTCATTCTTCTTCCCTATCTTTCCAAAATCCTGGGCTTTCCTTGTTGCAGAACTAACCAGAAAGGACTTTTTCATTTCCAGGAAAATCAGGTTATGAAGTTCATATTTCTGCCTCCAAGAAAACAAACTATTTAGTAATAAACTATTATGTAGTTAGGTAAACGTTGATCCGGGTCTCTTTCAGATCATACTTTCAGTACCTTATAAAAGCCAATGGAGAATAAAGTGACCCAGAACAAGTTGTCAGTCAAGGAATACAGGGAACATTAAAATACGAGTCTGACCAAGTGAAAGAGCACGGCAAACCAAAATACATTATGACATCAAACCATATGGAGTGAATACAAATCTTGATTTCTAAATTGGAAAAAATGACACCTGTTTAATTTAAAATAGAACAGTTGGGCAGTAAGGTCGACAAAAAGTAATAAAACAAAAAACCAAAAAAGCCCAAAAGTTTACTTGTGTTGCAAAACCACATATTGAATAGTCTCTCCCTGTGCCTTTTGGTAATCACAGAAAACAGAACTGGAAATAGCCTTGAAAACAACTAATGTGCTAAGAAATCAAGTTGAGATGCTAGTACAATGGCATAAAGCCAAGCAGTTTTAATTTGAGAAGAGTTCCGTTTCAAGGTAACAGCAAAAATCCAGCCCATTCTTAGCAGAAGGCTTTGAAGTAAATCACCATCCAAAGTGAATCACAATCCTGAAGTCAAGAATGTCCCACTCAATCGAAATCAGCAGTCAGTATGGCAGAGAGCAAAAGACAAATCTCTGAGACTTAAAGCAAAGCAAATAAAATAAAATCCCAGAACTATATTTAGGTCCCAACAATAGCTACATAACCAAAGCCTAGAGGATACCATTTACCAATGCCCCAGGGTTACAGCTCTTCCAAAATACTTAACAAACAGCATGACAAAGTTTAACCTGGGAGTTTAGAAATGCTTAAAATCACTGACTTCCCAATGAACAGGATTAACTTATTTTATAGAGGACTATGTAGCTACTATAACCTCCAAACAGGTAACATGAATAAGTTCAGGGTACTATACTCAAGTTGAAAACCCTAGCTGTATCTGAAGCCAACAGTGGCAGTAGACGAAGCAGGAAAGGATAAAAATATATCCTGATGTTCAAGTGAAACTAGCTGTTCGAAAAGATCATAAAAGATAGGAAAATCCTAATGTCACAGAGACATATCTAAGCCGAGGGTAAGGAAAAAACAGAATCCATTTAATTAATCCAGAGTCATTTTAAAGCACAGTGAAAATGCAGTATTTCTCAGCACCTGAGAACACTGAAGCACATATCACAGCAGACACCCCCTGACCACTGCTAAGGTGCCTAGGTGAACTCTACATGCTTTTCTTATTAATCTAAAGAGTTTTTATTCCCCACACCAATCCTCTTAAAACGAGAAAAGACTGTGTCCAAAAGAATGGGCAGAGGAATGCAGGCATGTGAGAGGTAACTACTGCTGATGGTAGGCTGAGGGGTAAAAGAAATGAGGGGAAAAAGACAGATAATTAGCAGACAGATCAGGCTTTCGGCTACATAAAACCTGTGGGAGGGAAATAATCTAACTGCCAAATTTTGCCCTAAAAAAGCACAACTGTGGTAAATCTAACAAAGCATAAGGAAAGGAAATATTTCCTATGAACATTAAAAATACAGCAGTTTTTGACAAATATATATATTTGTATCTGCTGATTCCAGTTTTATAATTGCTAGATGGAAACCTATTAAAATACTAAACAGAGAATTAAAGGTTTTTCTGATGGGGAGAAAAAAGTCCCCCAAACGCAGTAACTTCTAACCAATTTCCCATGAACTAAAGAGTTGACAGGAAACGCATTTTGGATAGATTGCTGGGTTAATCAAAATTAATTCTTCTGGTGCCAAAAGAACAAGAAAATATTCTATGTCCCTTCTCTCCCCAAGATACAGCAGTCTATTTCCTTTTGGAAATCTTTTAAAAATTGCTGTAGCTCTTGAATGTTGTTTATTTCACTTTTCCCAAGAGTTCAACAGTCCAGAAATTTGATCTAAAATAAAGAAAACTTTGGCTACTGGATAGGTAAGTAATTTTCTGCAAATCATTCTACAAGAGAAATAAATTCTTTAACATTAAAAAAAAATTGTAATGATCTTTACACTTCATGTCTGTGCTGCCAGTTTTTGGATTTCAATTTTCTGGCCAAAAACCTGGAAAAGAAAAGTGAATTACAGAGATATATGTTCCTGAGGGAACCCCTGCCAACACCTTGAAGAAAGACTTTTGAATAAAGCATTTGGGCCAACTCCAGACCAGTGAGGAGCCATTTGCGGGTAGCAATTTAAGAACGTTTAATTCTCCCGGCCTTCAGCCTAGGCGCTGCATTCTAGGGACCTCTTGAGGATTATGTGTCTCATCAGATGGCGTTAGAGGCAGAGGCAGAGATGAATTTACAAGTTGCCTACCAATGCTTTAATTTGGCCACAGACAACACACAGTCATGTGAGTGGGTATGTGCCAAAAGGATGGTAACTCAGAATGGCTCATTCAGAGCTCAGGGAGCAAGTGATTCATACAAGGGAGGACAATGGATCCCCAGGGTCTATTCCACTGTAACTGGGGCTAAACCAGGCATGCAACTATGGCCTAGGCAATCCAGCAATGCCTCATTTCTGACTAGTCCCTCTACCAATCCTACCCCCTGGAAGTACAGCCAAATTGCCTGAAAGTCACACGAGAGCCAACAGTAATGCCTGGGCCTCCTGAAGCAATGAAGAACTCTCAGAAATTTCTGCGTGACAGCATTTCTCCTACGTATTGCATACAAGTAACTGGACTTTCCTTCAATTCCACAGACAACAACTGCACAGGTGTAAATACAACCTGTTTGAGGTGCAGCACAGTACCCAAGTAGGACAAACAGTAACGTAAGTAATACAAAGACGTGAAAAGGAAAAAAAAGCCACAACTGACTAAGCACCTTTAAAAATTACATCCAAACATAAAAAATGGTAACCTGTATGCCTATGACAGCTTTCAAGACTGAAGTCTAATAACGATGCTGATGGTTTGAAAACTACTTAAGCTTTTTTACAATACTCACTGAAACAATGCCATGATGTGTCTCATTTCAATCTTGTTCATTATTCAGAAAATGAATCAACATTCAGTTTCATTTGGCATGTAAAACTATATAATGGGTCAGTTTTTAGCCATGTTTTTCCTTTTGCTAGCTTCTTCTGAAGGAATTCTTCACCAATCAAACTTTTCTCATCTTGCCCCAGAAATTATTATGCCATTATTTTTGCAATGGGTTTTTTTTTTGTATTGGTGATAAGAGTTGGCAAGTACTAAATTATTAGTAAAGAGAAGATAAGACATAGGATAGAACATTCAACATGATACCTCTCTATAAATTTCCCAAACTTTCAACATAACTCCATGTGCATCATGTACAGGAAGCGTTAGCATAGCAAATACTGCTATGAGCAACAGAACCACGACAAGGTCCTTCCTGAGTCTGTTGAATAATGTTTCATGTAATGAATAATGGGAATGAAGGGAAAAAGAACAATTGCAAGAACATGCAGTGCATTTCCCCCTGCACTCAGCACTGGTGATGCTACATCTTGAATGCTGTGCTCAGTTCCGGGCCCTTCACTTTAGGAAAAGACGTTGAGGTGTTGGAGCGTGTCCAGTGAAGGGCAACAAGGCTGGTGAAAGGTAGAAAACATGCGCTATGGGGAGTGGCTGAACGAGTTGTTTAGTCTCCAGGAGGGATCTCATTGCTCACCACAACTCCCTGAAGTGGGGAGGCTGTAGTGAGGTGGGGGCTGGTCTCTTCTATGGTGCCTGCAGTGTGAGGACACAGGGAAATGGCCTTAAGCTGAGACAGGAGAAATTCAGATCAGATATTAGAAAAATTTTTTTCACTGTCAGGGTGGTCAGGCATTGGAATAAGTTGCCCAGGGAGGCAGTGCAGTCACCAGCCCTGGGAGTGTTTAAGAGGTGTCTGGATCTGGGTGATATATAAGGGTTTCAATGACAGTGCTAGGTTAATGGTTGGACTGGATGATCTTGAGGGTCTCTTCCAATCTTCATGATTCTAAATTTCTGTATTACTGACAGATTGAAAGGTGTTTATCTGGAATTGCCACCCCTCGACGAGGAGGCTACATTTTAAAGACTGGTATCACTCTATTTTCTCCTCTCCTTTGCACACCTTAACTACTGAATTCAATCTATCAGTTCATGGACGCTGTAACAGAAACATATGCTGTGCCCCACTGTGAAACAGTCCACTTGGCAGAATAACTCCCCACATCCAAAATCACTCTCCAAGTCCCTTCTAGTAATCCCTTCTAGGCTCTTACAAACAGTATTGAGTTAGGCAAGATCAGAGTGTACTTCCTATGTCAAAATCCCATCATGAAAGCCCTCCTACATCAATAAAACAGAAAAGCCGCTACAAAAAACACACCACAGGAAAGTAGTAACAGTGAATAATATCCCTTCTGGAAATGTCCTAATTTATAAGATTTATTCTTAACTCATACAACTAGGAGTTTAAATAATAAAAAATTTGCTAAATCCAGGTATTTCAAGTCATTGGCTACAACACCATATGCAGAACAAGCCTGACTAAGAAGTCAACACTCTGAACATATACCAACTACAAAGGTGATATCCTGAGCATGTTCATTACAAGGAATGGCATCCATTCCTTTGAAACTTGCTGCTAAATAATCCCAAGTGTCACATCTATTTGCTTTTTCAAAAGGTCTGGATTCCTCCCTTGCAACTGTTCTCTCTATTATTCTGAACTACCAAGAGTCAGCAAAGAGCAAGTTCTGATTTGTCAGAAGGATTTTGGTGGCCTTTCAACAACACCAACTTCTACGACTTAATAGCAAACTGCCAGAGCCAGAATGCTCCAAAGAAACAAACAGGTTTGTTAATACAGTCCTCACTGAACATTTTGCACTCCCCATGGCTAAAGAAAGTGATACCAGAGACCAGGTTTATTGACTAGCTCATTCTCACTGTCTAAAGTACTGTTCTAAGCATTTAGTCCAGTTAGAACAAATATATACATACCAAAAAACAAATGCATCTTCAACAAAACTAATTTTTAATGACAGCATCTGATTTGAACATCTGCTACAGTGACGGAATAATCAGAGATACAAAGCACTCTTTTAAAGTGCTTTTAAGAAAGTTTTGTCCCAGACAACTGTCAGTTTTGGCAGCAACTGGATAGCCAACTAACATATCCACCTCATGTTTCTTGTCATCTCTGACCACTGTAGTCTGTGTGTGAACAAATGTGATCCTAACCTCTCTAAAATATCCCGAAAAGCCTTAAACAACTCTATCGAGGTTCCATGTAGCTTTCTCCTGGAAAGGGAATATTTAATAGACAGTTACAAGGTCAAAACCAGAACTTTTCTTTCTTCAGAGTTAAAAGCAACATTCTGGTTAAGAAAAAATGACACTAAATACATTGCTTTATGACTGTATGCTACACAGTTAGAAGTTAAAAGGAAATATGATGGCACCTCTTTGGGTTGCCTTTGTCAATCAAAAGTAAAACAAGTCCTTGCTAATGTCCTACAAAGCAGTATCAATGTTGATGTATTACACTGTACTACTCCACTACAATAAACAAATACACAATACACAGACAAGTTCATGCTTACAATCCCCCTATAAGGTAAGAAAAACCTATACATATTTTACAAAAAGTACTTATTGTCTTGGCCAAAGTTATACAAGACATTGGTGGCAGACCACTAAAAGACTGCTTGTCTACGTAGCAAACATCTGCCTCGAACACAACATTATGTCAAGAGAGATAAAAACTAACAGCCTGGGCTGCACATATGCAGGTGACGTGCTGCCTGCCTATCTCTACATCTCCCTCTTCATCTATGTAGAGAAATGTGCAGCAATTACTCTTGCTTCCAGGCAGCTCTGTAAAAGGTATCCAAATAGAGAGAGAGCAGCAGAATTTGCCCATTTCAGCTTCATTTGCTGCAAAACCAGACGCTCCCTGTCCCCTTGGGGAAGACGCAGCAAGCAGGGAGAAGCACACTGCAAGTTCATGGGTCACTTGTTGGCGATGCAGACTAACAGGTCACAAGATAACACCAGTTTTGTGATACTCTCAAATGCATCCCACTCTGAACAAAAGGCTCACTACATTCCATCCTTCCATTTATTTCTACGCTGAAAAGGACTAAAAGCCAGGAGCAGTTCTGAAGAAGAAACATCTACCTAGAGAAATATCAGAAAGTACAGCAAATTTTATTTGCAGCATTCAGTTACAAGGAAGCAAACCGAGAGCTCTAAACACTCGAGTCCACGAAATGGCTGTTCTGCAAGAATTTAAAATGGCACAGCCTTTTGCACATTATCAAAAATAAACAGTAGCTTCTGCTATCTGAAGGAGTGGAAAGGAAGTTAAAAGCAGACGTCACCTATCAAGTAGGAAGAAAGCAAGCAAGGGCTTTTAGTTCTCACCCTCCTCAGAAAAAGCAAACTATGAAGGAAGAAATGCAAGATGTGCAGCTTTTCCCCAAATAATTTTTTGTAGTTACCCATAAGGTAGAGAGGCAGGCCAAAACCCCTCAACAATTTAAGAGAATAAATTTATTATTTTGAGTTACAATACCAGTCATTTAGTATTTGAAAGCTGCATTTGTGTCAATAGAAGTGTATTTCACTTGTTAATTCCCTGAACTTCCTAATCTCCTTACTTCTGTAGCTCCGATTGCCATTTCTACCCTCATGATCTTCAAAATCTCCCAAGTACAGACAGCTCCCTGACCCTCGAGGCAAGTGCTCTGTTCCCGGGAGCACACAGGACAAACTGCTGACCACAGTATGTAACTCTTAATCTATATTGTTCTTGCTGTTACATGGCAAGGAACATGTTATAAATAAACTTAAAAAAGGAAAATCGTAAGTCTTTCCAAATATACCCATCTATTTCACTTATTACATTGTGATCAACTAGAACATCAGCCTCCATACAGTTTTAACATCCAGCATGGAAAAAAGCTCATTATACCTCTAAGATTAAACCAGGACAGTAAATTCACCACAAACTGTAATTACAAGACACATGAAATACTTTGGATTTTATACTACACCAGTTTAAGAATATTAACCTCAATATTAACCTCAATATAACACCATCAATTTCCTCCTTTTTCAAAATACTAGCATGGCCCACACAGCATAAAAATTACAAAAAACTGAAACAAAACCAACATATATTAACATATTTAGACTGCAGAATCACAAGATTCACCACAACCACCACACCAACCGAACAGCCCATGCAAAAGGGATCCTGTCCCCTACGCTGAGCAGGCCACGCTACCTGTGAGATGGCTGTCTTCTCTTGGGAGGCACCCTATCTAGGTGGTGCTCAGAGAATCAGGCAACTAGGTACTGTACCTTCAGGTTCTGTGGTTTGGTTGTTTCTGGTTCTGTTTTTTTTTTAGTTTACAACTCAAACAATTCAAGTTTCACTGAACAGGGGAATAAACTCATTTCTTCAAAGTCCCTTGTAGTGAGGGGACTCTCAGAACATGGCTAGACAAATTACACACACACAGAGCTGACATGTTAATGAATGACTACACCTACATTTTTCTGGGACCTTGCAGCATTGTTCCCATTCTACAGACAGAGGGGAAAAAAAGAGACATATCAAATGACACATGAATCAGTAAAAAAATCAAGTTTAAGACTTTGGGGGGATAAATATTTCAAACTTATTACTCATTCTTCTTACAGCACAGCTACAAAGCCTGTTGATACCAACAGTATACACTGAATTCAGTTGCAACTTCGAGTACTGAACATTTAAAAAAATTTAAAACCCACTCAGTTCGCACACAAAGAAACATCCTATGTAATCATCTGTCAAAAATTCAGTTTTAGTGTTGCTCAGCATTATCATTAAAGAAATTCGCATTACAGCCACTTCTCCTATCCAGAGCTCATCGCCTAATTTTAAACCAGCTTCCTTTTCTGCTATACTATCACTTTCATTCAAGTTTTAGAAGAAAAGAAAAAGAAGGGATTTTCATTCCTTTCAACACAGTCCCTTCCTAAGAACTGCCCATCTTGCTGGCTAAGTGAACCTTGTGGAACAGAGTCTGCACTCACATGAATAAAACTTCAAAACATAAATGCAGTTAGAGCCCTGAGGGCAACCAGAAATTAGGAAAGAGCAGAGTTAGAAATCTTTGATATTGCAAATTGAGTAACAAAATAATATTTTCAGGTGTATGTTCAAAACACACTTCAAGACACCAGTAAAAATCCTTATCTGTAATTAATATCATCCACCATGTAGAAGCACCAGAACACTTATAGTACTTATTGCCCTTTCTTCTTAAGGGATAAGGATGTTACACTGCCTTCCGTGGGCCACTGCAGGCATAATTTTAGCAAAACCAAGTGTGATGCAACCTCTCCTCCCCATCTGACAAGAGATAAGGCAGGATTTCTTCTTAAAACAGCTCACACCAGAGGCAGGGGAGTACCATGAAATCCCCTGGATGGTTACAGCGGGCTTGGTGGAGCCTACTTCTGCAGCCGACTCGACAGAGACGGAATAGACCATGCTACGCACAGGGAGGAAGCAGCACGCCTCACCAACATCTGACAAACCAGGATGTTTTTTATCTGGCACACATGTAACACAACTGATTCATGCTCCTGTCCTTGGGGTAACTAAGCACCAGCTAATCACATGGAAAATGCTTTAAAACTAATACATTCATCACCAAACACATAACGGACTTAAGAGAGGACCCAGAACCAGACCAGGTTTACCTCCATCAGTAAGAAAACACCAACAGTCCAAATGAGACCAGCGCCTTGCAGCAGACACTGCAAAGGCCCTGCTGAGAGTCCAGGTGCATGGAGGGATCCACCACACACAGCACACTCCCCACTGCAGCCTGCTGCTCTACAGAGCTATCTCAGTGACAGAAACATGACTGAATAAAAACACAACAGGAGAGAAGTTTCACCAAGAGCAGCTCCCAGAAGAACACACAGGCTGAGCTGGAGGTTGCCCTCCTCACCCTGCCTGTGCCCAGCAGGAGCCAGGGGTCAACACACACTACATGCCCCCAGAGCTGGCAGCCATGGCCCTGTCAGCTCCAGCACTGCCACAGCAAATGTGAACATGTGATAAAGTCTAACCACGGGAAAACTTCTAAATACTAGGTACCAAATATCAACACAAATGACTGAGTAGACCAGGCATGTTTGAGTAACTGTTAAAATAAAATCAGTTTATTCTCTAATGAAACCCTCTACATCCCTAATAGCTAGTCATGCTACCTATTTTGGTAGTTACCTGAAACACTAATTCATTGCTTTCATTTACTGCTTTCACACAACAAAATACTGTTCTGCAAGTACTACATGCTAACAAGATTTCTGAACAAATGAGAAAACTCCACTAAAAATGGCTTATTTTTCACAAATAACTCCTTCCACTATCTCACTGATACAACAAACCCAAGAAATTCTGCGACTCAGTGGATGCAACAAAAAGCGTTTGTAACAACCTGTCTTAACTTAAACCTAAAAAATCATGAGCAATTTCATTCAAGACTGAAAAAATACTAACAAAATCTGTTATGTCCCAAAAATATCTCATTTGACCTGTTACCCACAACAATTGTAAAACTGGATTTCATCTTTTCTCAAGTGGTAACTGGCGGTCAGTGAGAACCTTGACACCTCAGATACACCAGCATTCTTCTCCAGTCTTTACAGACACAGGTGCCTGTGGCTTCAAAAATCTAAGTGCACTCACCACCCTTGCTGCCAGCACTACAGCGGGAGAGCTCCTGCATGGTAATGTGCTGTAGGACATGGGGGGACACTCCTGGATGTCACCAGGTGCACCTGCAGCTGAGCAGGGGAGGTCAAACATCTGCAAGGTTCCTGCTCCTCCTGCATCAACCCACTCCATCTAAAGACTGCCCTCCCACCAGCAGTATCAACAGCATGCACAAATGAAAACTGGGCAGGAGAACCACTGCTTAGAGAAGCACAGGGGAAGCAGAGAAGCAGGATGGTACTGCAGGTCACCCTTGCAGCCCAGCACCCATCAGGAAGGGAAACTGGCAGTGGGAGAAGGCCGGCTGAGTGACCTGGTGGTGTAGGAGACAGCACACATCCCACTCAGGGACAGCAGGGGTGGTGGCACACTGCCAAATTCTGCAACTTCTGACAGTCACTGGTATTGCTGCCTCATTGCTTGCTTCCCTTAGAAAGATGGGGTTTAAAAGCCACAAGAGCAACACCAAAAAAAAAAAAAAGAAAAAATAACAGGTTCTTTCCCTTTTTTTCTTTTTTTTTTCTTTTTTTTTTTTAATTTGAACAAACTTGAAGAGAAAGATTTAAGGGAAACAGCAGGAAGGTGGTGTCAGACACTGGCAGAGACTGGTGCCTGTTGTTTGCACTTCTCTGGAAGAAAAAAACAAGTGAAAAGCTCAGAGAACAGCATGTTGTGATTTAGCGAAGAGAACAAATCAGGTCAACTAGCAATCACACAACATGGGGGGAAAAAACCCCAAGACCCATCACTATTAGGGTAAGTTACTGAAAATTATTTCATTGTCATAGCTTCAGTATTTCATACCCGAATTATTATATACGTTGCAAATATAACAAATAGGGGACAACATACAAGAAATACAGCATCAATATATCATCTACTGCACAACCAGGCTGCTGTGAGCTTTACATGTTTCTGCTCTTCTGTTTAAAAGCAAACAGCAATACAAAAAAACTAGAAGTTATCCTATGGCAAAACTAGCATGATTAATCCAGCTGCCAATTTTTTTATCATCTGCAATCGTCATCAGATTTAACAAAATTACATCTTTGAAAAAATTAAACAAGTGTTTCAGAGGTTACGTAATAACAAACAACAGGAATTTAGAACATTTTTACTACAGAGCAGCTAAAATCTTTGTGTAAGTTTAGCTTGTTTATGAGACTTTGTGAAATCCAGGGTCCTAATGGCAACATTAGTATTCCTAATGATAAAACAGTTCACTGAGACAACAATTGGTGTATATATAAAATCATGTACATTCAGGACACGTAAAACTGCTGCATCCTTAACAGTAACCACTTGCATGTTCTGGATATGGCAGCATGTATCAAGCAAGCAACTGAAAAAATATCATGTATGGATGCAGAATACAAAGTACCATCTAACAAGGACGACCAACATGGTATTTGCTTTCATAGTTTGAACACTGGTGTAACTCCTCTTAGACATTATTTGTATCATAATCATTCAATAATACAATTTAATTACAAAGAGGTGATATGCAATCTCATTGTATAAGAAATTAAATAAGCAGTGAACTTCAAAAAAGCAACCACAATAACGTACACAGCAAAAAGTTCTTATTAAATCTCATTTAAAAATTCTAAACCTGCATCTTCAAGAATTACTCCTATTTGAATCCTACAGTAACTTTAAGATATTAAAATCCCACTCCTCATAATGACCCTTCATAATACTAAGAACAAAGGTACTATACCAAGAATAACTCCACTTTATTCAAAGCTAAAGCTTGTAGAAAGGTTACAAGAGAAAGCTTACAAATCTTAGTACAGTGAATAAAACTACTGAAATTAAATCATAACATTAATTTAATACTCAAAATGTTTCTAAAACATGTATCAAAGACACAGCAACCACTCCTAAAGAGCCACCAGCTCAAGGAATAACTTAATTGCCAAAAAAAAAAAACCCTGCAAAAAAACCAAACAAAAACTCCAGTAATACCAATTAAAACCACTCTTTATAATCACAGTTATCACAGTTTTAAAAAATTACTTTATGAAGATAATCATCACCCCTAGACCACCACCTTTTGAATATTCTACTGATGTTAAAGTGATTAATATCAATAACGTGTAGATTTTATTTTCAATTGCTTTGTAATGAAATATCAACTTATTAAAGGGCACTACTTACCACTTTTACTAACAATAATCTAAGAAATAACAAAGGCTATAATGTGCTTGAGAGGCAAAGTAGTTAGCAAGAGGGTATTAGGGCACATACAAAAAAAATTTGCTAAGGTATAGTTGCAAAACTTAGGACAAAACTGCTGAACCTATGAGAACATAGCACTAACTAGAAAAAAAACAGTGTTTACCCAATACAGCTATGCAGTGTACAGCTTGGATTAGTCTAAGCCACAGAAGTGAAAAAAGGAAGTATTACAAATCCTACTTGTAGCATCATCTGAGCTTGTCTCCAGAGAATCAAGAGGCCAGCGAGTTCCATGGCGGAGATCAGAAATGGGAAACATCTCTGCTGTTAAATCTACATGATCCCAAGTGCATCAGAGACCCATAGAGGGAAGACTGGGATCTAAATTATACTGTTTCACACTTGTAGGACTTATGAAAAGCGACTTTTATATTTATTTGTAAGATTACTTGCCAATTTCTTGCCCTTCAGCATACAGTTTAGAAGTTTTTTACTTATTAAAAAAAAAAAACAATCCACCAAAAGTTACAGATGAAAGACAGTGTTTGAAATACCTATATGCTTTCAGTTCAAGGCAGTTACAAAATTAAATAGCTAAAAGGCTGGGTATATGTGACATCACACAACAGATTTTTCTAAAAGCATCAGGATTTCCTTTATTCCTAAAAAAAAAATTGTTATTTTTCTCTTATAGGTATAGATTTATTAATTTATTACAAGGCCACAGAAATGGAATCTCGTACTTGCCAATCTCCCAAATGATCACGGTCAGGCTTCACTTCCTGTAAAAGGAACTCTGGAGTTTCTTACCATCATCCCCACCTCTTAAAATCTGAAGTTCAGAGTACTTTGTTCTTAAGGACATTATAAAGAAACTACTGCAGCCTTAAGTTTCCACCAACTTAAAACTGCAGACATGATGAGGTGAGATACATTGATTAATGCCCCTGCTGCCACCTCTCAGCTAGCAGAGGTGGTCCTAGGGAATACCAACCTTCTCCATAATGTCCAGTTTCACATAAAAGCTCCAGTAAATTAACTTTCTCACTCCAAAGTGACCAGATTCCTGTCACAGTCGTGTAGTCACTCAACAATCCCTAGCTTTCCCTCTAAATCCTTAGAGGACAGTTGTCAGCTTCAGAGCTTCTCCAGCTAAAGCTATTAAGCACAAGGCAGATAATTTTTCTTATTTGTGTATTTTAAAAATACACTTCAGCACCAAATGTTTAATCTAAACTTGGAGCAACAAGAACCTATGGTGAGGTTTAAAGTTTATGATCTATTAAATTCATAAAAGGGAAGAATACATTCAAACATTATAAACTTTAATGCTCTGCTGGCAGCCAAACCTTCACATCACTGGAAGCTGTGAGTGAGCTGCCTGAATTGGAGTTTTGAAGCACTTGATCAGCTTTCACCAGCAACTGCTTTGGCCATTTTCATTCATTCAACCACTTCAACAGTTGGTTCACTCGGAACCACTAAAGAGCAACTAACAACTCGGAAAGTAGGAAAGCCCAGCATTCTCTTCCAAATTATGAAGAAGGACTGGTGACTGGATTTGATCTATTAACTCCAAATTTCCCAAGGCACAGTGGCCAGAAGTAATTGACTCATTTGACAAACTGCAGTTCTCCTTTATCTGGTTTAAATGCAAAGCACATCTGGATATATTTGTTTCTTCTTATGTATGTAGCACAATTAGAATTCATTTTACTTAACTAACAAAGTTAGCTAAAAGCTGACTAAAGCATGGGGAATTATGTTTCTTAAACATCAAGAATCTAAGCTACATAGTCCTTAAATAAATGTATATAGATGTGTCCCCTCCTGCCTAGCAAGAGGTATGATCAAATTAGACCAATTAGAATCAACTTTTCTTTAGGAAAAATAATTAAGCACAAATGCAAAATAAAATTAAAAACAATTATTTAATCAGGGTTTCCTGCTCACTGATTTAAGTCATGATTAAAATCAATAATATAGTCACTCTGATTTCAGTCAATCCCTCCAGCATGGACCCATCCCAAAGGGTCGCACCATTCCAGTCTTCCCCCAGCATCTTCAGCATGTCCAACTTCACTTAAGACCTTCTCTTCCCTTCTTCCAGTACTAGGTTTGACTGAGGTGGATTAAAGCTTACAAGCATTCATGTTACTGCCACCTACCACATCCTCCCCAGGGAAAGCCTAGGTGCCAAGATTTTTCTGCTGGTATATCCCAGAGCTCTGCTCAGGAATGGAAGGAGTAAAACCTCCAGAGACAAGGTGCCTGGGAAGGAAGCAGACTCTTACTTCCTATCCCAAACAAACCATCTCAATAAGGATGGAGTCAAGACGATGCGAAATGTAGGATCCAAAATACCTTCTGATGCTCACTAACGCTTCCCTACTGCTACCAAACTTTGTCCTTAAGTACTGAACATAAAGTGCAGTACTAGCTCCTTGTTATTTTCAGCAACTATCAGAAGTTTTCCACTTGCAGCACCTGAAAAACTGGGTTATATTATGGCAGCCAGCTTCTGTTTAACTGCTTTCCAACGATCACAGCTGAAATGCTGGCATTCTCAACAGAAGCCATGAGCACTCTTGCTCCTCTACCCACCTTCACATCTACTCAGAGCAATTTGGCAAACCAAATTTCCCTTTTCCTCTTTTACAGCTGAAACACACCAAGCCAAACAGAAGTTCATAAAGCTTTTCTTCCTCCCACTTGCATGCTTTTATGCGTTTTAGTTACAGTTCAGGAAATACTCTACTGCATAAACACAATTTACTAACTTCAACATTTTTTCTTGTGTAAAAAAAGCTCAGCATGGAAGCAAAAAATTTAGTATGGGAGTAAATGGATTGGGAGCAAGTACTACTTCAAAACACAACCTTACACCAAGAACACAAAAAGCATAAAGGATTATTTAAGCTTGTCATATTTCCATAATCTCAATTCTTAAGGTAGCAAAATTCTATAGAACCAACTTTGACCATGATGCACATATACACGGTAGTGTTTCCCAGCAGTAACAACAGCATTTTGCAATCATGTAGCATTATCAGTCTCTAGGAAAATCCAAGGAAATGTGAGTACTAACTGCAGACCACAGTTATTGCTAACATGCAAGTTTACTTCAGCTTGATGAAGAAAAAAAATTTCTTGCTGAAAGAAAAAACATACAGGGGAAAAAAGAATGAGAGAAATAAGAAGTTTTTTATTTGAATGGTAATAAATAAATGCCATGAATGATAATAAATAAAAACATCCTTCCTTATATCGATTCTCTCTCCTTTTAAAATGGAATAGGTAAATGGGAAATTCCATTCCAGGCAGAGTAAAACAGAATTAAAACAGTTGGCCAAGGACTAATTTTCTCTATTCGCTACAGCACTTGCCTTTTAGAAACAGATTCAAACATAGATCTGTATTAAAAAAGGTTTCATTTCCCATTTCTCATTTGGACATGCTACGAGATCTCCTAAGAATCTGGCATAAGCATTGGCTTACTATGAGAATCACATCTTCAACAAAACCAGCAATACCACAAGTTAGAATCTGTGTGTATCACTGGCACAATGTTAATCTCAGACAACACCTGCTCATGCTACAACCAGCCTAAATAACCTTTTATGATAGCTGTGCTCATTCTGAGTAAAAATATGCCAAAATTTTTAAATACAAAAAGTGCTACTGTTCTTCTCTGCTCCCATATAAATTGGCCTAATACATAAAATTTTTAATCTTGAATGATAAAAACCAACAAACTTACTGAGAATTTACTGTTAAAGCAAATAAAGTTGCTGAGATTTTATATTACAAGCAAACAACAAAAAAACAACAACCCTTGACTTTAATAAGACTCACATTGCTTTCATGTTTAGGGAATAATACATTGCATGTAGCATACAGCTACAACCTGCCATCTAGAAGCATTTTCTAGACTGGAAAATTAAGGAAGATATAAACCATACCTTTGTGCTCCAACACACAACTATCATCACGTTTTAGGTAACAATAAACACAAATAATATACATTAAATTTTTGGAAAAAGTTACCAACAAAATTTGCTACGCATACAAGGTAACTTCTTCAAAGACTGTCAAATACATGGTCTAAGTTTATTTGCCATTTTGCCATCACATATTACTTTGGGCTCAAATCTGAAAACTGAAATTTGCATTCCTGTTGTCTTAATTCAAAGTTCTATTCGGCGTTCTATTTTGCTTTTAGCAGAGTGTTGAAAGCCAACAACACACACAAAAAATAACTTACAAAGCATTATGCTTGATTACCAGACACTAAAGCACTGCCCAGTGAGCCAAACATATCCTGGGCTGCATCAAAAGCAGCATGTCCAGAAAGGTGAAGGGAGAGGATTCTGCCCCTCTACTCAACTCTGGTGAGACCCCACCTGGAGAGCGGTGTTCAGCTCCACGGCCTCAACAGCAGGACATGGACCTGGATGGAAGAACCCAGACAAAGGCCATGAAGATGATGAGAGGGCTGGAGCACCTCTGCTATTGAAGGCAGGCTGAGAGAGTTGGGGTTGCTCAGCCTAGGGAAGAGAAGGCTACAGGGAGACCATGCAGCACCTTCCAGTACCTAAAGGGGGCCTATAAGAAAGCTGGACAGAGACTTTTAACAAGAGCAGAGAGACAGGAGAAGGGACAATGGCTTTAAACTGATACAGAGTAGATTTCGACTAGGTATCAGGAAGAAATTATTTACTTTGAGGGTGGTGAGACTCTGGTAGTTGTGGAGTTGTGCCTGTCCCATCCCTGGAAGAGGTCAAGGCCAAGCGGAACGGGGCTTTGAGGAACCTGGTCTAGTGGAAGGTGGCCTTGCCCATGGCAGGGGGTTGGAATTAGATGATCTTTTCAGTCCCTTCCAACCCAAGGCAATCTACGAAATCTCTTCTGACTCTCCACCTTGTCAGCATTGGCCTGAACATTCTCCATTTACAAAACAGCCCTTTCCAGATATGCTCTTTAATATTTTTAGTTACGTGCATAAAGCAGACAAAAGTCAAGAAACTTCAAACAGGAAATTGTGGGCTGCAATTATGGAGCTATGACACAAGATTTAGTCACACAATCACACATACAGTATGTAAAATAATACTGCATAACAGTCCTCCTAAATTGCTGATACCATCTACTGCAGGGCTTTTAAATAAGTGACCACATGTACCACACATAAGTTATGGGCATATAAAACAACTGACAGAACGACAGACATTTACAAGCTATACTAAAATGCAAAAAAGAGACAGTTCTTATACAGTAAAAGTGTACAGATGGAACTGTATTCAAGTCCATCCCACTCTTTTCATTTCAAAACCTAAAAACATTCAAATCAATACAGCTAAGCTATGAGGCCATTCTAGATCAAGATACAGAAGACAAGATCCAATGGAAAACGTTGCTGCAATGTTGCAGCTCACTTTAAAATATTACATTTTTTTAAATATTATTTTCTCTAATTTCACCTGCATTTTCCAAGTACTCTCTTTTGATACTGACAAGGTATTGCCATTTTTTTAATGAGTTTATGCAATAGTTATATATGCCAGAGCTTTTCTTTTTGCTTTTTTCTTATCTGAGATTCAGAAAGTATTTTTAGAACTTCCTAAATCAAGGTGTTGGGGGTTCCTGTTCTTAATAAACCAGAATCTTCAAATGCCCATATGAGACATGTGAGCTGGTACCAAACCTTCACAGGTGAGGTCAGATCAGCCACAGCACACACAGTACACTCTGTGAAAGCCTGCACTTCCAAAGGCAACATGGACAGAATTCTCACAGGAGCCAACCAAAGGGATTTTAATCCACAAACAAGAAGGCCAGGCTGGGAAAGAAGCTCTGCACAAGTGCCAAGTGCTCTGTATCGTAAATATTACCCACTCAAAACTGGCCTTAGCAGTGATGCAGCTGTGATCCAACATGGGCCAGCAGCCTAGCGCACTGCTCCAAAACTCATAACCTCTGTTAACACCACAAGGTATCACAAGTTTAGAACTGATGACACCACAGGCTCCTACAAACCTCCTGCACTGCATACAATGCACGCTCATTAGCTCGATCTGGCATCGATCTTTCACATATATAAGCCAGTATCTATGAATATACTGATGTGTTTATATTTCAGGGCCTACTGATTTCAGGCAAGATACTTCATTGTAAAATATATATACATAAAGTGTGTTGATAACATCCCACAAGCATGAATGCAAAACACAAACCCAAGCATGGCAGCTTATGCTGATTTTCAAACAGAGCTACCCAGTGAGGACACAAAATTAAAAGCAACCCAGGAACACCATACAAATACAGCACATTATAGTACCAAGCAAACACCAAGGTTTTGATTACTTGTAACCCCATAATCTGTATTAGGAGACACAATTACAGTACCCAAAAAAATCTAACAGCATGAGTTGTCAGAAAGAAAAATGTAAAAAGCATCATCATCATACTAAAAACGAGTTTCACAAAATATATTTTTCTTGTCTCAAGAGAGCTACTCAAGGACCACCATTTTTTGTTAAAATAAATAGATTAGATTTGTGCAGCAATAATCATTTCAAGCTTGTATGGCAGATATTTGAAATACATCCAAAAATATTCTACACAGACATATTACATACAGGAGTTGCAACACAGAAGAAGCCTGCTCTCGATAAACTTAAAACCATGAATTTGGCTGGTGGTTGTCATTTTTCTAAGAGCTTTGGTTTCCCAGAGAAGATGAGCACAAAATGCCTGCCACTTTACTCAGCATCTTTAACATATACCATAATTCCTTCCCAGGTATTTTCTAGTGCATTTCATGTCAATCTACCTGCAGGAGCGTGTGCAAAAGTGACACAGAGTGATACAAGTCTGACAACTACTGGTGCGGAAAATGGAGAAACGGGACTGCGTTATACACAGAATCCCTGTTACCAAGTCCCTACATTGCTTATCGAACAAAAAAAAACAAAAAAAAAACAAAGAAAATCCAAAAAGCAAGCAGGCAGGCAAGCAGCTACATGAAGACCTGAAAAACAAAGACTGCCCATCGTCACAACTATTTCTATTTTAAGTTACCAAGTTTCCTGCTTGGGTGATGACGTTTTACAGATGCTACAAGAAATGCTACATGGTATTCATTAAACTGGGGCAAATCAATTACAATTATACAACTGCTCGGTATGCAAGTATTTGTGCATAAAAGTTCTCCTCTGCCACTAACCGGCGTTCAGCAAGTAGTTATTTTAGCTAAAAGCACCGAGCAACTCACTAGCTGTATAACTGCTACATCTTGTGGCAACACATTTCAACACAAGGAGGAAAAGCAGACAATACCCGAAAGGGAACAGCGAAGGGACTTGTTTGCTCATAACCTTCATACAGATATTCCCTGCAAACACCCACAACACCCTGCTGTCGCTGTCGGTGTAACACAAGAGGGGAGGAGCAGGGGAGGGAGGAGAAAAATATTATCATCGAAGGCGTGATGGAGGACAGGAGAAAGTTGCAGTCATTCCGTGGCGGCCGCAAGGCGCCCTGTCACTTCTGGCCGCAAAACCGGCCGCCCTCGAGGGCGCTTTCCCCATGGGGACGAACCTCCGGTGTCGGCCCCTCTCCTTCCTACCTCCATGATGCCAAAAGTGCCCAACTCCCTCCAGCAACAGCGGCTCCATCCTCCGGCGCAGCACTTCTACTTAGCCACTGGCGGACGGGAGCCTATTTCGGGGAGGACGCGGCAAGCGGTCGCCCGAGGAGACGCGAGCGGCGGCGGCAGGCGGACGGCCGGGGGGACGGAGGGAGCACGGCGGGTCCCCCTCCGCGGGCCGGCGCGGGGGGGAACAACGAGGCGCCGCCGCGCTGACGAACGGGC
>VZTX01005521.1:105570-157229 GCA_013400915.1 Pardalotus punctatus
GGCGGGGCTGAGAGGGCGCTTCCCGGCGCGGTCCAGGTGAACGTTCTTTTGGCAGCATCTCCGGGGGCTCTCGGGTGCCTGCCACTTCTCAGTGTTTTTCTTCTCCCGGACAGGACGGTGTGGCAGCAGAGACTCGGGCGTATTCGGGAGAAGGTGATGTCCCGAGGGAGAAGGCTTTGGCCGCCAGCTGCAACCTGCTTCGCTGCGGAGCAGGAGCTCCCATCGGGTGAAGTGAAACTCGGACAGGAGCCGTGTACCAGGCCCACTACCTCACCCGCTTCAACCACTAGGCTGGGGCTCCCGGCTGGGCACCAACGCCGACCTGGCAAATTTCAAAACGTTCCTCTCTGCCTTGAGTTTAGAGACTAAATTGCAAACTTAGCCGAATATATACCCATTTTTCAGTTTCTCCTTCCTTAAAATTAACATAGTCGTGACTGAGAATGTGAGATACATGGAAAGTCAGTTCTGAAACAAAACCTTTTAGTTTACCAGTGCAACTTAGGGATAACAATTACTCTGATTACTTAAAAAAAAATTCATGGGTTGCAGATATATTACATTTTGTGTCTATGAAAAATATATTCAGCATTCAGGCATGGCACTTATTTTGTGGTTGCTGTGTGGAGACATTCCGGCCATCTACTAACCTACTTTCCCCTCTATTTGAGAATGACAGGAATAGGTTACTAATGTTGGATTGCAGCTCTGCGCACAGCACACATTTTACTAATTCTGTCTCTTCCTTTTAAAGTGACATCTGTCAAATTATCCAAGATCTTCACCTCCCACAAGTATACAGCATAGCTGCAAGATTCCTTGCAATTTGGTATTAACTTAAAGTAAAAATTAGTATGTTTACTTGCTAAACAAGTCTGTTCCAGGACATATATTTAGTAACAGCTACGCTTTTCTTTTTTTTTTTTTTTTTTTTTTTTTTTAGGAAAAGTTTTTTTTTTTTTTTTTTTTTTTTTGCAGAGAGAAGTGATCTGATATTTAAACCAGGACTTGTTTTTAACAACTTAATCCTAAAGACTTATCAGACTTTACCTAAGCAAATTACATCAGGAAACTTCCAGTACTTGGGCATGAAGTAAAACAGTGCTAGTTCACTCTGACTGCAATATTAGTACTTAGCAGCTGGCATAGAATATTCTTGCCAGGTTAAAACTAAAGCATACTCATAATCCCACAATCCATATGATAGCCTAAGTGAAAATGCAGCTTGTTTCCTGATGAATATATCCTGCTGCAGCATGCTGCTTTTAAAATACGCCAAGTAAAAAGCAGTAAGTGAAATTGTCTCATTGTTTATAGCCCTTGGCATCCACTTAATACAAACCCCTCCTGTCCTTACAAAACCATACATAAGCAAGCATTCTTTCTGCCAGTTTTGCTTACAAACCATTGCTTACAAATTATTCCACTGACATAGTTGAGACGTCTTGTTTAAATAAAGCATTACTTGCTTTGATTAGGGGAACAGGACATCATTAAGAAGATCCCATTCATTACTTCTATCAGATGCAGTTTAAATATTACAAAAATGCTGAAATGTCTTTTATATTTTCAAACATTAACACTATGAAAAATAATCAGATCTTTGCCATGTGTTAACACCTTATTGAGGGACCAGGAGTAAGTGGACATGTACTGCGGGACTTTGCAGCAGAGCACAGTACCTGCTGCAAAATATGAGTTGAGTCTGCATTTTGTAACATAGCAGAGCTGTATCTCTTGGTTTCATGAGCTGTTGATGTAGAGATTGAAAGCAGAGTGTGAATTATATAGATCAGATTAAACAACCTATATAACTTCAAGAATACATGGAGCTGGGTAAATTTCCCCTCTTTAGTTTACAGAAAACCTACTTCTTACTGAGCTAGAGCTGACACTAATTTTAATGTATCCCTTTATTTGTAAAGCAGCATTGCTTCAGTGTTACCAATTTAATAGTATCATGGCAGGAGATAACACCTTCATTAGTACCTTTAAGAAATTTCAAATTTCAAAAGACTTATCAAATGTACATAATGCTTTTCCTTGAATGTCCTGTCTTTATTTTGCAATAAAACTATGATCCAGTCGCCAGAGAGATGACCTTTCTGTCACAACAGTGAGCAGTCGTCAGTCAGCATCACCTGCCCAAAATATTAAAAACTTAATCCAACTCAAATAGTACTATGTATTACTCATTCTCTTTTAAAAATATAATAAATTGTTCTGATTGCTTTCTAGTTTTTAGGAACAGAATAGTCCACTATCAAGGTTTCTTATGTGAACACTGCATACCATAAACATCAGGCATAACTTGAGGTAGTAGATACAGGGAAATCAACGTTCAGTGGGATTGTTCTGGATAATAATAAGGTGCCTCACACCTACCTACATGGGAAAACTTTATGTCAGGTGAAGTCCCAGAAAATTCATTTAGTTTTGCTAATTCCTAAGGAAAAGGACCTCAAAATTCAGATCAGAACAGAGAGGAGTAAAAAGCCTGTGTGGTTTTTTTTCTCATAAAAATGTGTCAAATGAAAGTTAGCAAGGTTTATCACAGTAGTTACTTTCTCATTGAGGACGGCTGAAGAACAGAAAAGCCTAAGTAATTTTCCTTATTCCAAAGATTAAAAAAGCTAAGCAACAAAAGTCCTGAAAAACATTAATATTTTAAGAGCTTTCAAGTTTGTCACTGGAATTATCTATGCAAGAAACTTTTATCACAGTAAGTTCACAATCTCTAGGAAGTAAGAGAAGTTAACTGGCAGATAGCAAAAGAAGGTGCTTAAAGAAAAGAATTAATGGTCTAACTAGTGACAAGGAAGATTACAGCTGGAGTGAGTTTTTAGAGACATCTACATTGCATCTATAAAGATTACTGTACACTCAGGTGAAATGTTAATTACAAAATTTTCATATACATCCTTTACAGAACAAATTTTAAACATTATACATAAAATCTAGATTTTTATCCCAGATGTTCTTAAGGAAGAATTTGCTCTGATTATGGGACCAGTTACAGAGAGATGGCAGTTTCTTCCCTATTCTGAGACCTTCATCTTCATTGCTCATAGGCACCAAATATATTTTGGTGTCCTAATGAAAGACATGTATCTAATAACATCAAATAGTACATGTTCTTAATAACTGTATATTAAAATAATAATATATTAATAATATCTTACTTCTTTTTTCCCCACCAAAATCAGCTTGCTATTAGCTGGCTTAGGTTTCATGCAAGCAGCAGATACTGCAATACCAAGACATAGCAACTGACCACGGCAAGTAAATGATTATACAAATAACGTATATTTACATCAGTAATTAGAAGGAAGGCCTCAAATTCACAAGGTGATTGGAAGAAGTAGAGGTAGAAGAGGAACTTAATTTATCAGGCTGGTACTTTTAGGAATGAAAGTCAAGAGTTACGAGAAATGACAATATCCTTGGAAAAGTAGTAAACTGTATGTTTCCAAACTTAAATCAATCTCTATCAGCTACAAATCAGGGAAATGTCAGGAGTCAGAGATCATTAGGGTCTTTACTTCTGATGCTTTTGACATCTATTTTGTATGTAGCTTTCTTACATCTTCTTGAGCTTGGTACAAGACAGTAGAGCAACCAAGACTTAGTATCCTTTAATTTATCCCCTCAACTGTTTGTAATGCCAGTGAAATGGATGTTTTGTTTAAGAAGGCTTCATATTTTTTCTTAGTTCCCTGTAAGTCTCACATTGTATTATAGACCCGTACTGGTATTTTTTTAAAGCATAAGCTATTACAGTATGCCTCACTGTATATTTGCCAATATTTAAGAAATCTATACATAAAAAATATGTATACACATGCACTCTCCTACCTCATATATAGAAAGACCTACACACATCTGATAACTATGCCAACACCAGCAGCCAATCTGATTTAGCTAGCCTAGTAGAAAAATATTCGTGTAACTAAATAGACACACTAATACAGCAGCTTGTGTAGAAAATGCCTAAATTATTTCATCATCAAAATGATGTATCCATGACATTTCTAGGTTAGATGTAATGTAATATGCTGTTAAAACACAACAGGAAAAAATACTGTCTTTTGTCTTGGTGAATGCTGTAAGTTTGTAGCTCAAACACTCTGTCCTTCCTTCTCCTAACACAGCTGAGCACATGTATGGACCCTCCCTGTATCAGACCAACATGCTCCTGGCTACTCTGGGTTGGGGTAACAACCAGAAGCTTCCAGTCTTTTCTGTACGTCAGAAGATTCAGAATGCAGTTTTGGCACAACTCCAAGGTAAAATGCCACGTGACTGTGACAGCAAGTGCATTGCTGTGATAGAGCACCATCTCAGATTGGAACAGCTTCTGCACCTGCTTCTCACAAAGCATTTCTATTTAGAAGCAAATAGGAATGTTGCAATTGTACTAACATTAATTTTAAAGTTTAGTTAAAGTTTTTTAAAACTGGTTTAGTGCAATAACACTTTTACAGGAAAAAGTTATTTTTAACTTGATTAAATCAATTTTGAGGCTCACTGAATTAAAATTGTCTCCTTGAGCCATATACTGCACTACATGTTTTATAATTTTTTTAATATGGCACTTGCTGGCAACTCTGAGTTGCAAGGTAACAAAAACATAGATAAATAGTTTACTAGCAAAAATATCTTCCCTAAATATACCAGCATATCAAGATGAAGAGAAGCTAAAATGAAAACAATGTTTCCACATTAAGCCTACATTTAAGGAATAGACACAAACACTATGTAAACACAGATCTATTTTTATCAATTTTGTAATTGCCATAAACTGCATTTATTATATTTTTGGTATCATCACAATTAGTCAGATCCAGTGATCCACCTCTGCCGTAATAATTTTGTTCCAAATCTCTAAGGGCCTACAAACAGCTTCCCATCAAACCAAACACAAAAATTAAATGGAATTTGGGGTTTTTTTTTGCCATAGAAATATTCCTTTTGACTCCAGGTCTAGCTACTATGATTATTAGCTACATTACAGTCAGAATCAACTACAGTTTTACAATCTTCTTGTTTATGTCATTTTAATAAAAAATAATTTGGTTTTAAATGTTCCCTTGTGAAGAAATAAAGAAAATCATCTTGATGGATGCTACATTCACTTTCTTTTTCCCCACCTGCCTGTTTTCATTTTATTATATTACTTTCCTCTCCATGTCCTGTGCAATCTACTTGTCTGCTCTTCCCTGCAATTTTTTCCTACACTCAGACTATTCCTTTTACAATGCTGCTCTCAGGTAAACAGGCCCCTCTTATCTGTCAAGCTTCCTCTCCATGTTTTTTTAAGCTCATGCTTTTCCGCTCATCTTTCATAGTTCTGTCTCACTCTTTACACCTTATATCTTCTTTCCTGAAGTATCTGCTTGCCTGGAGCTTATTTTGTTGCCTTTGATTTTAAGCCATTAGAGACAGAGAGTGTTTGCAGAAAGCCATGTCTGTATGTGGTTTCCAATAGCAATGGGGCATGTCTTGATGCTTTTTTTCAGGCAAAAGTCTTAAACTTAGAAGTTTAGCATTGTTGGTTTGGGTTTTTTGTAATGGTTGAATAAGGTCTTCAAATTTTGGCCACAAAACAACAATTAGCCTGACAGATTATTAAATATTAGACATTAAAATAACAGTATTCTAATTTACAAATTTTCTGCCTCTGTTCCCTTCCAGCTCCAGGTGAGCTGGTCTGTTGCATCATTCTGCAATGCCCCTGTGCTGGGAATAGGGGAGCTGCTTTGCTCCAACTGTTCTGACAGCCACTCAGTTCAGTGTCCCATCCCTTGTTCTGTGCAAGCACACCTCCAAGAAAAAGATAACAGCCTCTTAGTCAGCAGATTTGGAACAAGCTTTCTTTCAGGGTACTGAGATTTCAGGCAGTTGAGGGGATAAGCGAGGAAAGGCTGTTTTGCATATTTAGCTCATCAGTTAGTACTTCCTAATGAGACAAAGGTGGAAGATATAAATATGAAACTGATCACAAAACAATAAAATAAATCATGCCAAAGAAAGCACAGAGTGACAGAAAGCATATGGGCTTCCAGAAGTGGATTTTCCTTGGCTTATGGAATGAATGGGTGGGTAGATCTTTAAAAAGAAATTCGTAAGGAAATACAGTCACAGGAGAGCCGACAGTTACTGAAAGAAGTGTATTAAAGGCACAACAGCAGACTACCCTGATGTAAAGTAAGCACTGAAAGGGAGCAGCAAGGCTTCATCAGGAGCTATTTAGTTAACTGACAAACAGGAAGAGATCATGCAGAAGAGTGAAAACAAGAACCAGTGACTAAAAATTAGTTTAAAAGAATAGTAAACTCACACAAGGAACAAATGGTGAAGGCTAAGAGGCTAAATGAGTTAAGCTAGGAAAGGACCTAAAAGCCAACAAAAGGTTACACACAGATGCACACACACACATACACACACAAACACTGAGGGAGACAAAAGTTTAAATTCAGTATCTAAGTAAAAGACAGGAAATAATTTGACACAGAGAAGACTGAAATAGTCAATGCTCTTTTTGCCTAATGTGTCTAGGAAATATCTTAGTGTCAGATATGCAAAGCAGTTACTTTTAACAAAGGTCTAAGATGCACAGACCAGAAAAGGGAAGGAACGCGTTAAGCAATATTAAGAAATGCCAGTTTCCAATCCTGCTGACTTAAACATGTAGTTCAGAAAGCGGTGAATAAAGCCAGCCTTCCCGTAGCCTTGTGTATCCTCTTTGTATTAGCCCAGAGCAAAAAGTATGACTGAAATTTATGGCTGGAATATTCATAACATTCTTCTGTGAGTTTTCCAATGCCTGATATCAGGGTTTCGTTTACACTGAATTCCTTGTTGCCATGGAAGGCTCTCTATTTACCTCTTCATTTTCACAAAATCTGTAGAAATGTGGTATCTTTGAGACCACTACTACTCGGTCCAGTTCAGTTGGAGAGTGAGCAAGAAGTTCAAAAGGCATGGTGTGGTCTGACTGCTCATATGTGTGGTCGTATAGACTGTGTTTCCATAGGTAAATGTGCTAAAAATTACCCTGGAACACTTAAAAGATAAAATAATCTCTGTATGATGATTCTGGGGTGGGAGCAGGGGGAGGGTGTTGTAGAGCAGTTTTTTGTTTAGGTTTGGATTTTTTGAGAATTCTTGAATTGCAAGGGAGGTCCTAGAAGACTAGGAAGGATGAAAATACTGCCTGTCTTAGGAAAAAAAATTCCATTGGCCTAACTTTCATAAATAACCATGCATCTCTGAGAGATACTGTCATAGGTTATTAGGCAGTTAGTGTATAGGCATGAAGATGACAATATGATAGAAAACAAGTAATAAAAATTTTAAATGGAGTGTTAGGATGCTTATTGTGTAAAACCTCTCCAGTTTCCTTCCTAGAAAGGGCAGCAGGCCTATTGAATAAGAAGGAAGCAATAAATGTGGTTTCTGTACTTTAACAAAGCCTTTAGTTGGGTCGTCTCTGATTTTGCCTGCAATACAAAAAAGGGTGTAGAGAAAGTCAAGTAACAGTTGACACACAAGCAGTTAAGTAATCTTCCCAAAGAGTATTTATTTAACAGTTTCCTGACGCAGTAGGATGGCACTGCAGTAACATCCTTCAGGGACTTCTCATCCATCCTATTCTAGTCCACTTTCCATTTAACAGTTTGGATAATAGAAAAGGGAGTAAATTTGTAAAATTTGCAAAAAAAATCTAGAAGGTGGTTGCAATCATAGGAAAGCAGATCAGAATCCAAAATATTTAGATAATGTGAGAAACAGTACAACCCCAGTAAGCTCATACCAGACAGAGAGAAAGCAACGAAAAATAAAAGAGAGTATATTAATATAACCTGATGATGCTTTAACAAGGCAACAGGATTGCAAAGGAGGATAGGAAGGTTCAAGTAGATTTCAAACTAAATATGAGTCAACATGATGATGTTGCAGAAAGGCATTTCACATTCCAAGATGTATTAGTGTGTGAGATGCAGGACCCAATTATTTTGCAATATTCAGTGCCGCTGAGGTCTCAGCTGGAGCATTCTGTGCAATTTTGGGGAATGCACTCCAAGAACAATTTCAACAATTTGGATGGAGTTGAAATTATATCAACAAGAATGATATTCTGAGAGTATGACTTACAAGGAAAGAAGAAATGAGGTCTGGCTTCCTCAGAAGAAGAACGCTGGGTGGAAAATGCGTAAAAGGTTGCATACAGAAAGTCATGGTCAACAGATCTTTGTACACACCTGAATTATAACAAGTAATTGCTTAATTTGCAGCAGAGTAGACTAGATATAAAAAAATGAAACAACAAAAAATCCTTTCAACTTAATGTCTAGATTAGATGGAATAGATTTATAAGGTTGTGGAATCTCCTTGGAATCCCCTTCATTTGTGGTTTTTAACAGCATCCTATACAAACATCTGTCAGGGATGACCTAGTTACCCATTTCCTGCCACAACAGGGATGGACTGGACCTCCTTTTATTTCTTCCCCTGTAATGATTTCATTACGGGAGAACCTGTTTCATTTAACTTAGATTAAGCAGTACAATTGTTGTGGAGAGCCAAGGCCTTGGTAATACAAAACAAACCTCCACATAAAATAAAAAAATACTTCAGAAAATTTAAAAATTAAAAGAAATTAAAAAAGAAAAAAAAAGAAAATTAGCTTCAGCATTTTTATACATGTGTGTCGAAAAGAGTTATCCTTTGTTAATTACATTATTTCTTAAAATACAGTTTTACTGTCCAAAACATACTTTTTACAACCATTAAGAAGTCAAATTGAGATTTTAAATTCTTTTAAAATAACCAGGGTACTAAGTTATTTTGATGTTCATTCTTAATATTTTCATTTAAAGAGAAGAAATATCAATGATTTTTATCAAGAAAAAGAAGTGATACATGAAATACAGAAAAATAACTCACAGAAAAACTGTGAATGAAACTCTGTCAGCACCCCAGGGATATGATGGTATTATAAACACAAACTGAACAAGGGCTTTTCTCCTGTGCTTAAGATGCTGTCATCAGAAACCTGTGTTTATCCACGGCAGCTTTAGGTATCACTGTTACTGATACTTAGATAATATCAAGCTATGCACATGCACAGAGGCACAGAGTGTCAAGCTATAGTTTCAGTTGATCTGATGACACTTTCATCCCAAGAACTAATGAAATCCCTTTTAAAGAAACCAAAACATCATTTATGTTGTAGTCTTCATGACTACTATTAAACTTTTAAATTATTTCTAAGAGCTAATTTTTAAAAATGCATATTTTTTTTCCATTTTTCATCACTACTAGGAAGGCCTCTTCCAATTTTTGAAGCATGAAAAGATTCCCATTCCAGAATAATATTTTTAATTATTTATTTAAAATTACTTTCCTAAAACTCTAAAATGCTTATGTCTTCAGACCAAGCTTGTCGTTTACAAAATGTACATAGCATAAGAAGATTTCCATTTTTTTTAAACCCACCAATCAAGAAAGGAATCCAACTCCTACTACTGACCTGCAGCAGGATGAAAGGAAACAAGTCAGTAAACCAGAGACGTCTGGTTCAAAATATGGGATGTGTGGCCAAAAGCTTTAGTGGGTTCTATATTACAAAGATCCCATCAACCTTTCCAAAATAGTGTGAATTATTAGAACTACACTAAATGGTAATTGATCCAAGATCAATGTAATTCTCTCCCATTTGGCTCTCCCATTTTTGTAGACAGGTGTGTTTAATTCTGTGTGTGCTTCCCAGACTCTGCTAGGTGAAAAATACTTGTGAAAGAATTTACTAAAGTAGCAAGACAAGAAAGCAAAATGTTATTGCTTCAGTTGGTGTATAACATTCATAAAGCAACTGGGGAGATTAGCTTTAATTTCCACTCTTAAAACACAATTGCATGCTGGATTTTTTTAATGCAAAAATGTGAGCTGCAGGATATTGCAGGAACACTGACACACCAATGATTTTCCATTTTCTGGATTGGATTTTTGATAGTCCTCCATGCCAAAATGTAGGGTTTTCTCCCCCTTCCCAACCTGGTTTAAAGCACAAAGAAAAGATATGAACTACATAATGTAAGAATTAGCATAACAGTTTGGGAAATATTGAGAAGAAAGTGCAATAGTTGTGCCTGTAAAAGTAAGTTCTTATGCATGCAAAAAATCAAATGTATACAGCTGCGCAGTTTCTACCTACAAAGTAAAAGTCTGTGCTTATAAATATATGTTTTTGTGGCTGCAGTGTATGTAGAATTGCTTCTTTTTAAACCAGCTCAAAATGAAATTGAATTTTAGGCCTTCCCATTTTTCCACCAATCTGGTATAATACTGCATATAGAATGAATGGCATCATAAGGGAATTTGTTTGTATCTCATCTCTTTTTTTCACCAAAATGTATTCCTAGACTGTTCCCAGCAGCTGTTCATCTAATTCCTCAGCAAGAACCATATTCAACAAGATTATACTGCTTTCATTTGTCCCCTTCAGAGAAGCAGAGGAAGAGCAGAAAAGTATGAGAGGTAAGAATGCAGTAAGTGAGCCTATAGGAAAACACGAAATTCCCAGAGTCCTGCAACCCCGTCAAACCCTAGCTATAGGCAAAACACCAAAAACTGCCCTTTGATGTGTTAATTGAAATTTAGCTTTCCACACAGTCCCATTTTCTTCTCAGCACAAGGGACACTAGCAGCTCTTGAGAAAAAAAAAATTAAATGCCTGTCATATAGTTTTTCCTTGCTTACTTCAAGAACAAAGGGTTAAGACAGGCATGGAAAAAGCATCCAAGAGATTAGATAAACAAATAAAAATGCTTATGTACATGTATATGTGTGCACGATGATAAGACAATTCCTATACATCTTTCCTTCTCCCCTTGCTGCAGCACAGACAAAAGACAGTGTCAAGCCTGTTAGGCCTCCTCCCTTTCTCTTCTGCTACAGCTTTCAGTAGGCATAATGCTTATTAGTACCACAAGAAACAGGGATTTTGCAGTTCAAATGAATCACATGTTCTCGGGTATAATCAATGGCTAAATTAAAAAAAGAAAAGGTCATAAGTTAAGGACTGAACTGCAAACAAACCCAGAAAGGAACAGCAGTTGTTAAACATGCCACAATATGTAGAGATGACATTGACTCTTACCTGCATCTTATCAAAGCTCGAAGATCTAACCAGACACATTCATCTCTTGCTTGTAATTTGCTCTATGACAGTCCAGCAGTGTTTCACACAAGTATTAACAATCCCAAAAAATTGGGATGGGAAAGAATTCTGCATGTCCTTCAGCCAGTGCAGGACTTTTCATTTTGTATTTTTCTTTTCAGAAAAATTCAGTATCAAGCACTGGAGATTTTTAGTGGTGGATCTGCAGCCCAGTAGCTCTCAATACACTGGAGTATTTTCACCATGGTCTGGCAGTGTTAGCTTTGCTGATTTTTCTAGAAGGCAGAAGAGGTTTTTTTTTCTACGCTCCCTCGTTAGCCTTCTACTTCTCCAGTAAGTACTAAGAGGGCTGGGTTCATAATTCTTGCCAATTTTAGTAGGAAGCAGTTACTGTCCGCTAATAATAAATATTTATATTTGCAAAGTTGTTTTCTCTGTTATGTTACATCTTGACCCATAGCTGTTCTTTTCACAAACAATCCATATTTGTTGCATATTTGTAAAAGTCAGTATCAGTATGCAGATACTGTAGCATGTTTTGAGGATGTCCTGTTGCTGTGTGGATTGCTGTGCAATTTACATCCTCCATTATGACCTTATTTAGAGATATCTTATATTTCCCATCTATGTTATATTTCAATCCCCCCTTTTTAGATTGTCTCCTCTTTGTTGGCTCTGTGCAGGTAATGAAGTGGCTTTAACTGAATGCTTTCAGTCTGGTCTGACAGATGTATGCCAGGATGAATCTAGTGTCATAGTTCATACATTAGAGAAAAAAAAAATCAAAAATGCATCATTTGCAGCATTGATTAAGGGACAGCTTGAATCCCTAAGGCGTTTCAGAGCATACTGCTAAAGATATTCCCTGTCAAAATAGGGAAATTTAATCTATTGCACATAGAATAAAAAGTGAAGTACTGGACATATTCAGCACATAGCCTGAAACACACTAGCATGAAATGAGGCAATGAAGTGGTCTCACTGTGCCAATTTGAATATCTCAGGATGTTGACATATATTACCACAATGCAGAACTTTACCCAGTCTTGAGTAAAACTTCTAGTACTTTCAGACAGTAAAAGGACTCCTTCCCCTCACCCTACTGTTCTGTTTCCTTCTGGTTTGATATAAATAATTATTTTTCACTTTTTTTTTTCATATTCAATGAAATCCTTTTCTTACCTTCTCAACTTGTCTCTACCATGTACACACATTTCTTCAAGTGTTTTCCTATTTGCAATCAAGAAACCAAGTTTATCAGGGAGGATCATTACAAAGAAATTCTTGTTTTGTCTTTTATAGTGACAGAAAAATTCCCTGACACAGACTACAGCCACTGGTGAGCTTAAAGCTACAGGGCACCACTTGGTCTGAGTCAGCTGATTCTAAGCATGCAAACAAATACAGGCAGGGAAAAACTGAATGATGGCTCAGAGCCTCCTTAATTTGGAAGAGGATATTACACAATGCACTGAAGCACCCATAATGGCTCTATTCCTGCATATATGTATAAGCTCAGCAGAAGGTGATCTCCATTGCTCTGGCAGGAGGCACTCAGACACTATTCAGAGAAAGAGCAAGTGTTTCCATGTCATTAATCAAGCTGGTGACTCACATTAATACACTGATTGACAGGATGCTCACAGCAGCTATTACTGGCTGTGGATGTCATTCAATGTTATCTTCTTCCCATCATGTTGCATTGATGATGTGCTGGCAGAGGTTGTATTTTATATATTAGCTTTCCTAGGAAAGCTCAACTGTACCCTAGGAGTAAAATTGTGATCATCCTGAAGTCAGGAGAAAATCTCTCATTAGAATCACAGGCCTTAAAGACCACAAATTCCAACCATTAACCCAGCGTTATAAATAGGGCTAGAATTTCACAGTAGCAGTTATTATATGGCGAGATATACTAATCCTTTATTTCTTATCTCTCTCTCTCTCTCTAAGGAAAACTTATTTTCATTTTTGAAAAATCTTCAAAACTCAATACTAACACATAATAACTAGACTCAATACTAACACACCAAAAAGGATGTCTATCAGACTTGACCACTAAAAGACAATGCATCTCATCTGCTTTCCAAAGGTAGGTTCACCATTCACATTCACCTGTCACAGAAACAACAGTGAAAGCAATGCCTGTCTCAGATGAAGGGATTCAGTCAAGGTTTAAGGATCCTAGGGAAGCAAGGAAAACAGTTTGCTATCAGATTACTTGTCATGCATGTGCTTAATAAAGCTTACAGGCCTCAGGAAGAGCCAAAATACTTCTTTCATTGCCAATAAAACTTAACCTTACACCTCTAAAATCAGTCATAAGACTCATACAGACAACTTCGTACACAATTTGCATTTTTTTCCACAGAAAGTCCCACCCAATTTTCCTATGAGACAATTTCACTTCAGATAGTAAGGGTAAGTGCCTAATAACACCCAGGGCCCTTTTAGCTGCTTGCATGCTAAGAACTAGTATAATTGTGCCTAGCTTTTTATTTCAAATGGCGACTACCTGCTTCTCATCATAATGGTCCTTCATTAGAAGACCTATTCCATCATGATTTATATGATACCTACGCAAGTTCCCAATGGGAGTTTTACTTTGAATAATAAAGGTACCTTCTTTGTTCCATACAGATTTTGTGCCAGTTCTATCTCCTTTTCGCTTATTCTAGTCACTATTTTGATCTTCTTTTTGATGACAGTACCACAGTACACTCATAAATTCACATGCCAAGTTATTATAAAGTTTAAAAAAATCCAAAGAAGTTATGAAGTACCCTGTAAAACTTGTTCCAAATTAAATTTTTAGATCCTCATGGGTAAAGGATAATCCATGGTCAATTGCAGATACTCATTTATTTACAACAACATTTAGAGGCAAACAAAATAACAGAAAGTCATTTCTGCACATTAGTTTCTTCTTTCCATTCTATTTTTTATGTATTTCTATACTGTTTCCTGACCACGCCTCAGGCACACATAAAGCAACACAACTGCTATCTGTGTAGTTCTATGATTCTGTTTATGTGGAGCTGGGAAGAAGCAAGTCAACTTGCTTCATTTTGGAATTTTTGTTTTACACACACATGCACACAAACATGGATATTTATGTTCCTTATCTGTAGTTTCTGAGACAGAGCTGAACTGTTTCCAAACAAAACTCTGTCATGATCAAGCTTTGCTATTACTGTGGAAAGGTCCATTGTTCTAGATGACCCATGTTTTATCTCTGGGCTTCAGCAGATCTCTTAAGTACTCCAAATCTTATTTTTGGAGTGCCTATAGAAAACTGAGCAGACTACTGATACCAATTTATTATTCTTTAAATAGGTGGAGCAAAGAACAGAAGACAGATGGGCTGTATCCTCCATCTCTGAGAATACACAGCATTCTTCTGTGTTAGCTGCAACTCTTAGGTGACAAACTTACTGCTGTGCATGTTATCATATCACCCTCGCTCTAACCCAACCATGAGCAAGCAATGAGTTAACAATGAATGAGATGAGATGATTATTCACCAGGATGGGACAATTTCTTACACAGCTTCAGAACCAATTGCAGTTTAGCAGCTGTACTGAACTCAAGGATTGCAGCCATGCCATGCCTTTTTTTGCTGATGTGACACGTACAAAATATCCAGGTTGTCTGAGAAGCCTTTGTTTATATATGGCTTTAGTCAACCTTTATTATGGTGGTTATCTTATCCATGGTTCTCGTTATTTGGTCCTGAGTTTAGCAATGGCAAACTGTTACTGCATAGTTTCTTGTAATGGAGTTCAACAATATGAAAGCAAAGATTACATAGGGATTTTTTTGGAAAAGTTATGATTCCTCTCATAGAAGCTTTCACTTTTCAGTACTGGCATTCCAAACTCCAGCCCTTCTACCTTCATGTGGCAAAGGGTAAGAGTAGGCCTTTTGGCAAGGACTGCGGAGGAGGAGTGGAAGAAAAAATTCCATCTGGGGACCAGGGCACCAATAACTGAGGCTAACACACATTCAGAATAACTCAGGACATCCCAGACTCCAGCTCAAAAGAGCAATTGTACTGTTATTGCTAAGTTCCCCTGAAGACAGTGTGAGTGCAGAGTCCACCAAGACATTAGCTTTTTCCTCTTTTCAGGATCAGAACCAAACTATCACCCTGCCTTAATACAAACAAGTACTTATTGCTAGGAATAAACATAAAAATCCTACTTACAATCTGATGTGTCCAATGATGAGTATATTATATAGAATATGAAATCTCTAATCCCTGTTACCAATTCAGGTATTTTTCCACAAAGTACTTCCTGAGTGTAATTCACAACTAGATTCCTGTCTGACTTCAATATGATTTTGCTTTTGCAAAAAATCACAAACAAATTCCAAAATATGACAGGTCGCAAGCACCTTGTTAAATACTAGCTTGTCCATAAAGAATGTACAAGATACCTGAGAAATCTACACACAAATGTTGAAACAGAAACAGACTGAAATAGACGTATTATTAAGAAGTCCCACATACAAAGCAAGATTTCTCTTATACTTCTAATACAGTTTTTTGTTTAACCCCCAAGGCAAAACTTTTTATAACCACTATCTGCAGGAAGAATTTACTGTCAACATATACTGTACACTAATGGAACAAAATTACCTCAGTTCACATTCACACCAATCCCACAGCTCCTTAAGACAATAATTTTCAAAATATTTTTGTTCAGTAAAATAAGCATTGTTTCAAGTTTCTTTATGGCAGACCAGTAGAATTGAAATGAAGGCAGGCTTGTTCACCACTCAAAGCCCTTGCCTTCTTTTTTAATTTCTCACAGGAATGAAAAGTATATTCATCTTTTCCTCCTTCAGCACCACACTGCCCTTGTAGATTACTGAAACATGAATTTGTGAGGGCTGTTTCAAGTACAAGGATGTTCCTATGTATAGGAATGATGTTAATTCCTGTCACTCTGAACATCCAAGTGAGACTGTTGTTAAAGCTGCTTCTAAAGGACCAAGGAAATTTGTGCCATTCAGTTAAATGACTTTCTTCACCTCTATTAGACTAAACATAAATGTAATATAGCCAAGCCAGATTCCAAAAGTTAGTCTTTCATTTAGGCAAAATACTGGAGATGCAAAACCTGTGTAGCATTTACAGGAATCTAGCATGGATTCAATAAACCAATTGAACACGAAAGGAACATCCTTTCTAAATGCAAATTATTCACATGCAATTTGAGTTCCTTAAAGGTTACTCTTCAGTTCCCTCTCCCTGTCTAATAAATGAGAATACAGAACAGCTTCGTTTCCTTTTTCAAAATACTTCATATTAAGTCATTCTCCTGCTTCTATTATGGGCCTTTTCTGTATGGAGCAGATACAGCCTCTGGATGGCTTCTGTTCTGTGACTCCTGAACACCAATATTAATATTTTACTAAAGCACTTCTTAGAAAAACTTAAAAACTAATTTAAAAAGGAGGTCTGACAACATAGCAATATACAGATATACTCAAGCTGCAGCATTTTTTCTTTCCTTTCCATTTTGCCAAAAGATTCTACATTTTCCCAATCTGGAAGCATAAAACCAGAAAGATCAAGAATGTCCCAGAAGATGTAGCCCAACAACTCTTGATATTACACTCATCAAAGTGCCAACAGATCCCTGAACAGGTGTGCACAGTAGTTCTAGATCTGACTATGAAATTTCTTTATCAGGAGATCTTGTCTTATGTGAAGTCTGTGGCAAAACTTTTACTTTGTTCCTGAGGGTCAGAACAACATTTTTTGTATCAAATTTGAGGTAGGGTTGTCCTAGCAATCACATGAAAGAAAATATATCATATTATACTATACGTGTCATATTGGAGGTGTCCTCACAAGGAGGACTGTATTTGTGCATATTAACAGTCACTGACCAGTAAGTTGCTGTGGGCCCTTTGTGGCGATACACATTCATTTGAGAAGTTCGCAAGTATATTTTCCACCCAAAATTTGCATTTTTAATGGAAATTTAATTTTCCATTAAATTAAGTCACAAGTCATACGGCAGCATTGTCAGAATTAACAGGGATGAGTGAAACTGGAGAAAGAAGCACTTAGCAGTTTTGTGAATACAGTAAGTATTTTGCATTTTCCATGGTTTTTTTCACATAAGATTCAAACAAGACATAATAACTGGTCACACGATATCAGAGTTTAAGCTGGAATTGTGGCTATATTTTAAACAATCAATAATTAATTCTATATCTCTTTCTTATCTCAGCTGTATTATGTGACTTTTCAATTGTATCAAGGCCTCATTCATTATATATTAATGGTAGCACGCATGAAATAACTAGTGTTTGGAATGTTGTAGGTAGAAAATAGACAAAAAACAGTTAAAAGTTCAACTAAGAAAAAGAGGTGTATCATGGTTTTCAGTCTGTGTGAAGACAGCACCCAAAATAAAGATAATTATAATAAAAACCAGTAGTAAAGTCCCAAATGAATACCTTCAGCATACCATGCATAATTGAAAGAAGGACTCAGTCTTCTCCAAAAACCATGTTAGGAAATGGGCTGGATAATAAACATTTACTGATTTTTCTACTGGTGGAATAAACCTGGACTTTCTTGTTTTCTTTATATCTACCACAGGCAGCAGAAATACACTTGTAGATCACACATTAGGCATTTATCTTCTGGAGCCCAGAGACCTTGATTCCACCTACATGCTGCTGAGAAACTCCATGAGAGCAACCCACAAAATGTTTATGGCCAGGGCCAGACCTTTTAGCACAAGTGTCAGAGGAGTCCTCTGCCCTAGTTCAATCAAAAAAAGGTTCTTCTCATCATGCTGCTGTAATATTGCCAAGAAACCTCCTTTTGCTGTAAAATCATCTATCTTAGTCTTCCACCAGCTGGAAGGAAACTGATACAATTCAACTATTTTCAAAATTTAATGAGTTCCTAATTTGTTGTGGCTTTATAACTCACGCATGGCTGACTAACTTTCAAAACCTCAAACTTTGCATGTTTTAAGTTCTCATAGGAAACGAGGGCACAGCCTCATTTTGAAGCTCACATCTTATAGTAAAGTAACAGCTGTTTTTTTGACTGATGAATCAGCTGCACATGAACTGCCACTGTACAAAAGCACTGCATGTTGGATGCAATGGTTACAGCTCTGTCATTTAACATAGCTACAGGGTTTTTACACCCTGTTAAAGAGTTCCGTTCCCAGCTATTTTGCCTACAAAAAATAGCTCTTGAAACATATTGTGCATACTCGGGATGAAAGTTTGACACAAAGTTTAAAGAAAAAAACCCTATTTTTCCTCAAAACAGTCTTTCCTCTGCTGCCATCCACTTACTAGATATCTTTTCCTTAATTCAGAGTTGCAAGGAGCTTTGCCTACTTGGACTGTAAGCAATCTAAATAAGGAATCATGTGCTTCACTCAAAGCAGAGCCAGGCACTGAAGTGCCCCTGGGCCACCCCTGGCCTGCCAGAGCGATACCTACAGGACATCACAGCTTGTTCCGGAACTTGCTTTCCTGGGAGACGCCGGTAGCTGGATGGGGAGATGGCACCTCTGCCGCACATGCTCTGCAGCAGCAGATCTGTGCAGAGAGAGCCCAGGGTGAGTCACTGGCTGAGGTCTGCCCTGCCAGAGGCGTGGTGCCACTGCTGGCAATGTACGTGCTCAGCCAAACTGACATTTTTGCTGACCAGGCAGGATTTCCCCCTCCCTGCCCCACATTTTCAGGTGGCAAAGCACTCAGCAAGCATCTCTTCAGCTAGGATCCATGCAGAAGGCACAGAATGCTGTCAAAATAAAACACTGAACAACCTTACTTATTAAGAAGGAGCTCCTACTATATGATATCAAATTACACAAATTAGTCTACAGTGAAAGTGAAAATGCTTTTTAAAATTCTGATTCTGTCATAGCATTTTGAATGTCAGAGGTCCTACTTTAGCGAAGTTTACAAACAAACAAATAAACAAACCAAGTATGCAGAACTTCATCAGAAATAAAAAAACCCACACCAACCTATGTACTGAATGTTAGTATAGTACACAAAGTGCAAAGGTGATGTTACTATAAATCTCCAACAATATTATTTATCAAACTGACAATTTCCAGGCAGACTCCCACAAACTCAAACTCCTTATTCCCTGAACACAATAGCTAAAACCCAGTTAAAGAGTCAAAGTTCACCCCTTCTAAGGCTTAACCTAAGCTTCCTGCCTTAATTTAGTTTGCTCTCATGTTCCCTCCCCCAAAGTCTACTTGTTCCACCTCCTCTGCATATGGCAAAGATACACAAGCTGCCCTGAAAGGGTTCTGATGCTTATCAAAGACTGAAACTTGTTGCTCTTCTATATTTATTTTAATAATTTAAAAATTTTAGTTAATTGGTTTTTGTCGTAGAAACCACAGTTTTTCAGGAGTACGTGTAATACAAGCACAGCTTTGGTTTTGATACAAGCCTACTACAAATGAAATCATTCATGTCACCAAAGCTGCATATGAGTGTCCACTGTTCCCAGATTAGGGTTTTAAGTGTTCACCTCTATATTTAGAAACCAAAAACCAAATGGCCAGCTTTCCTGATGACTCAGCATCCATACTGACTGCAGAAGAATGTGGATCCCCGGCAGGCCCCTTGTATAAAAGTGCTTAAAAAGTCCAAACATGAAAGTTATGGCTTGTATACTTTTCCAGATTGAGAATAGAATGATCCTTATTAACTTTTTTTTTACTTCTCATTCCATACTACCATTTGTTTTAGGAAAAACTTCTAAGCAAACAATCTTTCTCTCTTACCTTATGTTAAATGCCTATTTAAAGAATTTCTTTTTTCTCATGCCTGGACCTTTCTTTAATTGGATGCCAGCCAATTTCCATTTCTCTACCTCCCAGCCTGCTGATGTTCCCTATGCTCTCATTTTATTTTTGTATATACACATATACATATGTACATGTATGTATATATATAATATAAGCCTGTTAGGCTTATCTTTGGCAATAACTGTTTTGTGGTGGGTTTGCTTTGTTTGTTTCTAAAAAAGGGAGTACTGAAACTCTTGGAGAGATAGAAAAGGTCGCTGTAGGCTACCCTGGGGAAGTTTGCATGTTCAACGCTGATCTCACCAAAGAAGCTGGGCATGAAAACCAGAGGCCTGAAGCTGTCATTGTTCATGTAGTTACACATGGTTACACATGCATATTTATGTGAAACACTGTATTAACACTTTATTAATACAACCAGTAATACTTAGATAATGTGTACTTAAAATATGTATGTAAAATTTACTTACACTCCACTTGAGAATCTCCAAAAGCTTTATTAAGAGAAATCAGAAAGTAGTGTAGCTGGAAACAAGAACATAAAAATGATATGAAGTATCACAAGCATACATATAGCATACTTCTACTAAAGAAATTGCTGGTAAAACACCAGATAAAACTGCTGTATTCTTGATCTCACATAGGAAAGGAAAATCCACAGGAAAAAACATTTAGCTAATATTTGTCTGCCTTACTTTCAACAATCTGTGACTTCCAAAGAGTGTCATGTTTGATTTATTTTTTAATCTGATTGACTAATTTAGAAAAAGGAGAATGAACAATTGGAAAAAAATGGAAACCCAAAGCATAATATAAGTTTAGATTATATTGCTTTACTGGTATTTCCATAGAATCACATAGCATTGTGCAAAGTCTTTGAGTAATGAAATTAAAAAATTTCTATGAAATGTAAAAACATAGGGAAACATAAATGTGCATTTTCACTTTCTGACAATGCATTAAAACAATCAATTTTTTCCCTTTTTTTTTTCCCCTTTCCTATCTTCACTTTGTTATTTTGGGCTTCAAAGGTATTTTACATTTAAGAATAGGCATGCTTTCTCACAGGAACTTTCTCAAGTATTTGAGAAAAAAACAACAAATATGAACATGCATAAGTATTTTATTGTAAATCACTTCTCTTAATCAATCATGCTTATCTGGTAGGTTATTAAGTTTCATAAAACTTATTACCCACCACAGAATGTTATAGGATAAAAAATTGTGAATATCCTACACAAAAATATAAACGTATATGTAAGAAAACAAAATTTCAGCCCTTAAACAAAGTAAGAGTAGTGAACAAAGTATTTTTGTACTTCAATGTTTGCAATTTTATCTTTACAACTTGTATTAGGCACTGTCATGGATTAACCCCCACCTGCAACTAAGCACCACCAAGCCACTCGCTCACTTCCCTCTGGTGGGGTGGGGGAGAGAATCAGGAAGGTAAAAGCAAGAGAACTTACAGGTTGAAGTAAAGACAGTTCAATAGGTGAAGCAAAAGCTGTGCATACAAGCAAAGCTAAAGAATTAATTCATTCACTACTTCCCATAGGCCAGCAGGGGTTCAGCCATCTCCAGGACAGCCAGGGCTCCACCACACATAACAGTGACTTGGGAAGACCAACACTGTAACTCCTAACATCCCCTCTTTCCTCCTTTGTTCCCAGATTTATATGCTGAGTGTGACACTATAGGGTCTGTAACTTCCCTTTGGTCAGCAGGAGTCAGCTGTCCTGTGTCCCCCCCCAAATCCTTGTGCAACCCCAGCCCCAGCACTCTCACTGGCGAAGCAGTACAAGAAGAAAAGGCCTTGAGACTGTGCAAGCACAGCTCAGCAATAAAAAACATCTCTATATTACCGAACTGTTTTTAGCACAAATCAGCACCATACCAGCCTCTGTGAAGAAAATTAACTCTACCCCAACCAAAACCAAAACAGGTGCTAATTAACTTGGATCCCAATTGTGAGCAACTAGCCAGTATCTTGAAAATGTTCTATAGACTTTAAGAGTCTCCTGGATTTAAACTGACATAAATGATGTTGGAAATTTGGGTCAAAGATTTTTTTTTCTTTCAGATTTAACTCTGAGGCTTTTAACTAACATTGTTTCAAAGTAAAACAAATATTTACTGTTTCTGATATTCTGCCTCAAGCCAATTGCTGCAAGAAGAAGAATGTGATTTAGGAGCTTATTAAATATCTTAACTGATATATAATACTTGCATGTTTTGTAGACTGTGTACCATGCAGCTTCCTTTTCCATCTGCTTTCTTTTGCCATTAAAATAAGTACATGTAAAAGAAAAAGAAACCAAGGTTCTTGTTGATTATATTGATTCCTCATAAACTTTGGTAAAATAAAGTGTAGACTTATTGCCAGGATGATTTTGTTCTTCTTTCTTTGTATAAGCTAGCTCAGACTGTTTCTGATTTAAAGAGCAGATCTTATTTCAGAGTTTGGTAACTATCACTGAGGATTTATTCAATTCACGAATATTCACTCAAATAAAAAGAATATTTATCTAAAATAAGGTAATAAATGTGTTTGTCATCATTTCTCTGTCAAAGAAGGTCATGGTCAGTGATAATGACAGCTTTTTCATATCATCTTTTCTTAACACAAACATCTCTGGTTGTTAGATCACAAAAATTCAAAAGGGATTAAATGAGTGATTTTGAACAGCATTGTGTGTCATCTTTGGGTTTAGCTCAGCCCATGTGTAAACAGGCTTAGCATTGTCACTGAGAATTGCACCCATTTATGCCAGGGATTAACATGCCAGCGTCTCTCTCTGTGAAATCACAGCTCCATGCTAGATGCAGCTTCTCGCTACTGTTATTTTCTTTTCATTTGAAGTAAATGCACGTTTAACTACAGGCTGCACTGGTAGTTTGCAGGGATGGAGATTAAACCTGAAGTGAGCGCAGAAGATTCAACTCTGCTCTACTTCAGAGTAAAAACTGTTTCTGTGAGGGATTGTCACCCACATGCAAGAGCTAGAGTGCAAATCTCCTCCCTGAAATGCCTCACACTGCCTTTTCACTTCTCCACCCACTACTCTTTCTCATGCTCTCACTGCTGAGTGTAATCAATGTCATTGGAAGCTGAGCTGCCCGATTCCTCAGAACAACATCTGACTACTGTGCTTAACAGAGAATGTAGCAAACAGGGCCATTAAAAATGGCAAAGCTTTTCCCAGGGTAAAATAAAAGACTAGTGGTGGGTTTAGATTCTCTAAGCCCATCTGCTAAATCCTACACTGCACAACAGCCCTTTAATTCAAGTTCAAAGATGCACTCCTCCATTTAAAAAGCNCATTCACTACTTCCCATAGGCCAGCAGGGGTTCAGCCATCTCCAGGACAGCCAGGGCTCCACCACACATAACAGTGACTTGGGAAGACCAACACTGTAACTCCTAACATCCCCTCTTTCCTCCTTTGTTCCCAGATTTATATGCTGAGTGTGACACTATAGGGTCTGTAACTTCCCTTTGGTCAGCAGGAGTCAGCTGTCCTGTGTCCCCCCCCAAATCCTTGTGCAACCCCAGCCCCAGCACTCTCACTGGCGAAGCAGTACAAGAAGAAAAGGCCTTGAGACTGTGCAAGCACAGCTCAGCAATAAAAAACATCTCTATATTACCGAACTGTTTTTAGCACAAATCAGCACCATACCAGCCTCTGTGAAGAAAATTAACTCTACCCCAACCAAAACCAAAACAGGTGCTAATTAACTTGGATCCCAATTGTGAGCAACTAGCCAGTATCTTGAAAATGTTCTATAGACTTTAAGAGTCTCCTGGATTTAAACTGACATAAATGATGTTGGAAATTTGGGTCAAAGATTTTTTTTTCTTTCAGATTTAACTCTGAGGCTTTTAACTAACATTGTTTCAAAGTAAAACAAATATTTACTGTTTCTGATATTCTGCCTCAAGCCAATTGCTGCAAGAAGAAGAATGTGATTTAGGAGCTTATTAAATATCTTAACTGATATATAATACTTGCATGTTTTGTAGACTGTGTACCATGCAGCTTCCTTTTCCATCTGCTTTCTTTTGCCATTAAAATAAGTACATGTAAAAGAAAAAGAAACCAAGGTTCTTGTTGATTATATTGATTCCTCATAAACTTTGGTAAAATAAAGTGTAGACTTATTGCCAGGATGATTTTGTTCTTCTTTCTTTGTATAAGCTAGCTCAGACTGTTTCTGATTTAAAGAGCAGATCTTATTTCAGAGTTTGGTAACTATCACTGAGGATTTATTCAATTCACGAATATTCACTCAAATAAAAAGAATATTTATCTAAAATAAGGTAATAAATGTGTTTGTCATCATTTCTCTGTCAAAGAAGGTCATGGTCAGTGATAATGACAGCTTTTTCATATCATCTTTTCTTAACACAAACATCTCTGGTTGTTAGATCACAAAAATTCAAAAGGGATTAAATGAGTGATTTTGAACAGCATTGTGTGTCATCTTTGGGTTTAGCTCAGCCCATGTGTAAACAGGCTTAGCATTGTCACTGAGAATTGCACCCATTTATGCCAGGGATTAACATGCCAGCGTCTCTCTCTGTGAAATCACAGCTCCATGCTAGATGCAGCTTCTCGCTACTGTTATTTTCTTTTCATTTGAAGTAAATGCACGTTTAACTACAGGCTGCACTGGTAGTTTGCAGGGATGGAGATTAAACCTGAAGTGAGCGCAGAAGATTCAACTCTGCTCTACTTCAGAGTAAAAACTGTTTCTGTGAGGGATTGTCACCCACATGCAAGAGCTAGAGTGCAAATCTCCTCCCTGAAATGCCTCACACTGCCTTTTCACTTCTCCACCCACTACTCTTTCTCATGCTCTCACTGCTGAGTGTAATCAATGTCATTGGAAGCTGAGCTGCCCGATTCCTCAGAACAACATCTGACTACTGTGCTTAACAGAGAATGTAGCAAACAGGGCCATTAAAAATGGCAAAGCTTTTCCCAGGGTAAAATAAAAGACTAGTGGTGGGTTTAGATTCTCTAAGCCCATCTGCTAAATCCTACACTGCACAACAGCCCTTTAATTCAAGTTCAAAGATGCACTCCTCCATTTAAAAAGCACTTGTTATCTCAGAAGGAAATGGAGGCTAGAGTGTGCCTGACACTAAAGAAAGAAAAAATTCGTGTTGGCTTTGCAAAGAAACCCTCCTAAACAGCCAATCTCACCCAAGCATAATTAATCAAATGTATACTCTTACAGCAAACCAATTACTTTCATTCTTTGGCTTTTGGCTTGTTCATGTGCCAGTTTACAGTCATAAGTGACAGGGAAGTGTGGTGAGACTGTTGTCTCTCTCCTGCTCTCTGAGGCACTGTACTGAATTTGTCATTCTATATAAAATAGTAAGTGCTGTATGATTGCAACAGGACTACATGTTGTCATGCCAATTATTATGTTCTCTATTTTTCTACTTTTTCCTTCTCTATCTTTTCCTAATTTGGTAACTGTGTCTACTAGACCCATTTTGTATTCAGGCGTATTCTTCAGCTCTACTGTTGATCTGAATGTTGAGCAATATTAGGATCTCACAAAAGGTAATGAGAAAGGTTTTAGGATTGTTGTTTGTTTGTTCCTTTGTTTTTTTTCAATTGGAGCCATTTAAAATTCTTGAACAGTAAATATGCTAGATTTCCCTTTCACACATATAAAAATGAAAATGGAAAAATCTAATACAACCCATTTTTGGTAACTCACCAATCTTTTAGTCTTGTGAACATTTTGATTCCTTATTTTTATAGGGCACAGTGATAAATATATACAATGAAGGTTTGTTGCCTGCCAACTTGACTACTTTATCTTGCTTTTGTATCATGTAAAGGTATAAATTAGACCTTCTAAACACTAAAACATAACATTATCTGCCATTCTCACATTGTCTATCATTCAATTCCATAAGCTGTCTTCATATGAAAATTCCTGGAGACATGAAAAAACTTCACTATCTATTTTTACTGCATCTTTCTCTTCTAGCTGAACAAGACACACTACAGAGAAGACTATACACTGGATTTATGCAGTAGCTATAGAGCATTCTATTTTTACATCATACTTAATTGTAACATTTTGGTTGTTTTTATAATTAGCAGCATACACCAAGCCTGGTATTTTAATGAACTCAAAATTTAATTTAGTATTAAAACACAGGAATGCCTAGATTATTCTTAATCTAATAATTTATTAAATTGTATATGCCATCCATGGGCTTTAGCCTTATTAAGCTAATTCACTTGCTTGCTTAATCTTTCAAATTCCCTTCAAAATTGTAGCAACCTGATCAATAAAATATCCTTTGAAAATGAGTCTATCTTGTTGCTAACTCCTTTTTTACAGCAACAATTGACAAGATATCTTTGGCTAACATTAAGTGTACAAAGCTTCAGAACAGATATTAGCTTTAATATTCTTGACATACGTTATACCTCAAATAAGCTAAATTTTCAGCCTCTTGGATAAGTGCTCCTCTGCAACCATAAGCATTTTAAAGTAATAAAACATATTCCATCTCCAAATTGCTGTAATCCCAGATGAAGTCTATTCTGCTATTTTTCTTTAAGTTTTATTTCTAGTTTATACAAATTCATTTTAAGTTCTGTTGAACAGATGCAAGTATAATAGAAACTGATATTGGGAGGCTCTTCATGGTGATAATCTGCAGATATCATCTTGATTTAAATGGGACATCATCAGAACACATGGAGTAAATTTAATTGTTCTACCTTGATTGAACACAATAATGATACAGACACTTCTGTTATTCTCTGGTATTTGCTTCCCAGGAGGTTAGGAATGTAGCTTCTGTCACTATAGGGCTCTACTTGAAAGAAGGTAACAACATTGTTCCCTAAGGAGAAAGCAAAAGCAGGTGTATCATACACTTGCTGCAAGGTTGCAAACATGTGCACAGAACATACAAACTACAACAAATGAAACATTCCATCTTTTGACTAAATTGGAATACATTGGGCACATATGGATGACAGACAAAACCTACAATATTCCTCTAAGGTGTGAAAATACATTACCACTTGGGAGAATAAAAACTTTGAAGATAGGACTTTCTACCTCCAATCCTTATACCGATTGCTTTGTTTACCCAGATTTCACCCTATTTTTGTGACAAATAGTCCCCTTTCTCTTCTCGCCTCCACCATTTCATTCATTTCTAGGCCCAAGGTCCTCATCCTGACACACTATATCCTGTTACAGATCTCTCCATAAATTATGCCCACAGTGTTCTGTTCCTCAGTTCCCTGTTCTGCATCTCATTTTTCTTGGTCAGTCTCTCCAAGCTTCCTTCTAATCCGAGTTCCCAGAGGAAACACTCACTCCCTCTCTTGCCTGCCTTTGAGCCACATGTTCATCTTCCTCCCCTCTTGCATGTATAGCTCTTGCTTTCAAATCAGGCAAATTCTTCTTTTAGTTCCTTAGTACTGGCAAAGGGTGAAGGATGGTCACTCAACAGAGACGTTTCCTCAGCTCAAAGCCCTGTCCAGGCATGGTCTGCATGCCAGGAGGCACTGGTAAAACAAAGAACATGTTAAGATGCCCATGGCAACCCATGTAGTTCTTACTGACTATATACTTAAGTGTAACTCTGTATAGGAGACTTACACCTGTCCAGATTCTGGATGATTCTTAAGACAAGGGGAACTGGCACATAACTGATGTAAAAAAACCCTCATGTCCAATCCTTGTTCCAAACAAGAATTTACCTATACCGAAAGGCAAAGTGGTCTGTAATACTAACAACAGCAGGGTTTAATATTTTTGCAACATGGATACATGGTTTATTTCCAAGGTTGTTCAACCATCCATTATGAAGCTCCTCTATGGAGAAGAAATGGTTTATATATGAACTATTATCACAGACATCATACCAGTATTCAAGGCCAGGTGGGATGGGGCTTTGAGCAACCTGGTCTAGCGGAAGATGTCCCTGCCTGCAGCAGAGGGGTTGGAACTACATGAACTTTAAGGCTCCTTCCAACCCAAACTATTCTGTGACTCTCTGATACTTGACTTAAAATAACTGAAAAATACAGCCAATACCAATATATATAATTTAGCATCTATACAATACATTGCATTCACACAAAAACCAATCTGTACAGAAGGAAATAAAACTCCCTTTTTTCAATCCTAACAACAACTCAGCCAGCAAACTTTTTTGCAAATGTTTGTATATATAGCTCTTGGGGAAACTGCTTAGTTGTCCACTATGCATAGGAAAAAGAGGAAGCAAACCACACGTCAACAGATCAAAGAGAACACTGGAACAGTGAATAAAGTTCACACTGCAAACGAAAATGAAGTAGCAAAATTTATGTTAAGTGATTTCCACCAGTGTTTAATACAAACTCTGGGGTTGTTTGTTATAAAATTTTAGTCATTATTAAACAGCAGAATCAGGAGATTAGCTGTGCAGCTCCCAAGAAAATAAACCTTTCCCTAGTGTTGCTAGAGTTCCTACTCAGCATGATGAGTCTCCTCATCAGGCCTGCATTTTGGCTGTCCTCTTCAGATTCGGTGGATTTGTGGATATGGCTCAAGTACCTGCCTTGGTTTTGCTGGGAAAAAAGACATTTTTTTTAATACGAGCCAATCGTTATTGACTAGATACTTCAAAATTAGTGTAGGAAAAAAGGTTGGTCACTTTCTTTACTTTTTAACTGTCTTGCACTTGCTTGAAAACTAACTGAAGTCTAAACCAGTAAGTACCATGTTCAAGTGTCCCTGCACATAAATGTAATGCAATACCAGTGGAGCTGGGAATAAAAATACACAGTATTCATAAAGCAAGCAAAAGCCAATGAAGCCAAAGCCCAGTTCTAACAAGACTACCTTTCTCTAATTGCCATTTGGAAGCCATGCTGAAACAAAGAAGAAAAACCTCCACAAAAAATTAAAGAAAATTTGCATTACAAATTAAAATGTTTAGTATTTATAGAATGTATATAAATTAATTCTAGGTACATGTCTGATTAAAGAATTAACTTTGTACGTCAAAAGTGAAACTTAAGTGCTTTTTTCTATATTAATAAACTAATTTTTCTTTCCTCCAGAAATTAATTAACAATAAGCCATTTTAAACTTAGCATATCCTACATAATTGACTGCCATGTTTCTTTCCTCTTCTGTTTCAGTAGTCCTAGTTGCCGAATACAGATAATTTTGAGATATTTTAAAAATATGTCTTTGGTCAAGCTTTTTGAAAACTGAACTTTCATGAAGCCAAAATACTGAAAGTGCTACTCAGATTCAAAACTTCTTATTTGGAATTATGTCTTTTTCCATTTCCCCTTCTGTGAATCTTGTAACTGTTCAGACAGTAGATATTCTACACTTAAAAATAGTAGCTGATCTTATTACTTCTATATCAGGCACCATTATTCTAAAAGAGGCAGCCAATACTTATGCTGCAAACTGTGGAAGAGAAACAGCTGATTTTGCTTAAGGACATTCAAAATTCAGGTTTTGGTTTTTGTGATGTCACACTTTTGTTAAAATAGCAACATAACATATTAAAATCTTTCCAGAATCAACATATCCTTGTGAGTGCCAAAGCAAACATTACTTTAGCCTCTACATATGGAAAATCTATGTCACACACATAAATAAGACTGCACGATGCTCATCATCACTCCCCTGGAAAATTCTACAAGTGAAAATGATTTGTGCTAGCTAAGAGCTATGGATATTCAGAAGTCACAACTAATAAAACAAAGTAGAAACATATTTAAAATATAAGCAGACATTTACTTATATTTTCCATGAAGATGCTACAACTTCTTAGGGCTCTAAGAAACACAGTTGTGTTTTAACCTTTGATTTATACTGCAAGACTTTCATTGCAAGTTACAATAACACTACTGTTGACCAAAGCTTCCTAAGCCTCTAAATTCATAAAAAAGCATCTTCCTCTAATGGGAATTTCAAATATATCAAAAAGGATCACCCCCTTGTTGCTCTTCATTCTTGAAACACATCAGGGCTAAAGGGGATGAAGCTACTTGGCATCCACATTTAGATAATTTAGGGTTTTCTTCCTAGAAGACAATCAGTTCTCCTTAGCTTAGCAACCAACAACTTGCAAAAAAATCATTGGGCTGGGCTGTCACTTGTGACATGCTTACCCTTCAGACTAAAACAAAAGCAAGAAAAGAGACATTGAATGCCACTGTATTAATGGCACTCAAAACTGGATGTTATACATTACATGCATTCCATACCCTTGTTGAAATAAGAGATTTTATTCATTTACCAGTTTCTTGTACTCTCCTCCTTGTGGCTAAGTGATTTAAAATTACATTTAAATAGCAAAGTGGCATAGGTGGCATCTTTAAATACTAGCTCAACAGCCTCAGTATCATGTTCGACATTTCAAAACAGTGTTTGCATTTCAGTTTTCTTCCTAAAAGAACCTGAAGCACTAGTGTAGTCCTGTCCTTTACTGTATCCCCACACATTCAATAAAAAATATTGTGTTTTCTTTCTAATATCCAATCCCTAAGAAAGCAACATCATTCTGTAAACAACAAAAATAACTCAGCTGACAAGCAGATTACCATTCTAGTGTGATTACATTACCCCATAACAATATTAATAAAAGGCACTCTGGACTACTGTTTTTGGTCCTCCCTCTAGTGTATCTAACATACCGTAAAAATAATGTTTGTATTTATCCAGACAAATATTAACTATTTCGTTTCAGCACTGTTTTGGCATTTTGGTAATTCTTTTCTACATGAAACATGTTCAGTTTACAACCTAGAGCACTTTAACATATTGTATGTGAATTTGACATATTCCTTATGAGCATGTAGATGAAAAGTGGAGAGACTTCAGCATAATGTCAGTCACAGTGGAGAACACCAATCACTGAGTAATCTGATATGCATACATATCACATGCAGTTAGTGTGAAATGATAACTTCCATGCAAATCAGATTTTTCTCTTCATTATTTACACACCAAGAAATTTCCCTCCAAAGAGGAAATACAGTTGCAAGACACACAATGATTGAAAAGGACGTGACTTGGAAACTAACACAGTTCAGCCTGTAGTAATAGTGAGAACAGATATTCTGTTTCTTGAAATCACTGAAACAATTATGCTTCAGACTAAAACTTTTTACATACTGTGAATTTCAACAGAAATGAGACATATATTTACACTTATTGACTATTCATATTCAAGGGCGTAAAATAGTGCCTGGTCACAGTTATGAAAATATTATTGCATATAAAGCAGAAGTCAGAAATGGCCTTTTCAACCCCCCCAGATTTTTCTCACACATACATATTTACATAGAAAAGAAAGTCAGAGAAAGGTTTTCAGTTCAATATATTTATTGAACTTTTTTATACTTTTCAGTGACTGAGACAACATTTACTGGAAATATACGTACTTAAATTTGCTTCAATTTCCAGAGTTCATTTCTGTACTACATTTCTGGAGTACAATTATTTACAAGGGTGCCTTTTGGTGGATTCTTCAGGATTATGCAGAGATAGCAATGGCTTCTGGAACTTGCTTTGTATCCAAACTCGTTGCATTTTCACTTTTTTCTTTCTGTTTACTTGTAATCGCCGATCAACTAAATTCTGTAATTCAGTTAATCCAGCCAAGTTGAACATGTTCCACACTTCATCTATTTTTTCATATGAGGAATTATTGCAATTAAAAAAAAAAAAAAAAGTCATTTGTAGAATGTAGTAATTACCAATCTGTAGTTCACCCAAAGATGGAAGTAAATCTGTTTTGCAATTGGAAAGATAAAGGACACTGCCTGTAAGACCTTTTGTTAGAAATTCATTTCCACAGCTCTTTTATTGAAGTAAAAATTGTTATGTTGAGGCCCAAACCACATTAGTTATTACTCACAGCATCTACAGACACTCTTTCTTCAGGGGTTCAATATGCCATAATTGAATAAATAAATGAATGCCATTTGGTCACTGTTCCTGTACTATCGAGATAAAGCTATTTCACGTGACAAATGACAATCCAGACTTTTACGCCATATACAGCTACAGACGCTCTTTCCAAGCATGCTTACCTCCATTTTAAGAGAGAAATCATGTGCATGTTTAAATAACAAAATTCGACCATACAGTTAGACACAGGATACTTAAAGAGAAATTTCCAGTGATGTCTGTAAGCAATCTTGCAGGACCCCAAATGCAACAAGTGTACACACAAAGGAAATTATTTTCTTACAACAGTCAGCTTTGGGCTTTTTAAAGCAGAGAATTTAAAAAACCCAATAAAGTTTTCTTTAAGTTTTTTTTTAAGATGAGCTTTCATAATCCAAATCACCTTGAGAAACACTCAACCCTTCTATGAAACTATAACATTCCATACCTTTGGTAAAGAAATATACTCTGGTTCCATCTCCTCTTACATAAAAATTTTCTGACAAGCAACGACCTAAGAAATTAGAGCAGTAATGAAAAAAGACATGTTACTTTTTTTCCAAAAAGAGTTAAAATGAACAGTGAACTAACTACAAAACCATTCAGGAATTACCTTCTTTAAAACGAAGTTGAGCTGTATCATATCTTCCATAGTCTCGAAATAACAATATTCCTCCAGGTTTCAGTAGCTTAGCCAACCTATTTACAACCCCTTGCATCCTTAGAAAACAGATGGGATACTGGTGAAGTTTGCAAATATAAGCAATCAAGATTGCTGCCACAGATCAAAAAGGCAGCACCACCCACCTAAGAATAAGACTGTTCAAGACAGGTAATTGTGCACAGAATCACAGACTTTGCCTATATAAACAGAAGTTTTGCACACACAGAAAAACTGTATGTACGCAAAAAGTTAAAATGCTTTGAGAAATCTCATCCAGCAGAACAAGAAGGCATTAATTATACAGCTTGAAGAAAATTTAATACTTCCAATTCTGCAACCAAATTTTAGAGGTGTCTTGTAGAAGAATTGAAGTGTACTAAAAATTGACTACAAGAGTAGCAATTATCAAAAACTAAACACAACAGCCTAGAGAGAAATTACTAAGTAACCATTTGACGAATATAAATGTGTCCCTCTCACATATACAGGCAAAGTGATTGAATGAATCACTATTGTCCAGTTTCTTTCTGGCAACATCACTGGAGTTACGTAGATCTGAAGTCTACTATTGAATTGTTTTTGAAACCTGGACCCTGGCTTTGTGTGACTTGGGTTCATCCCTGAGAAAACAAAAAAGGAGCAATAACTTATATGGGGAAAGTTTTTCTGCATAAAGCTAATCACTAGTACCTTATGAAGGGAAACAGTTCTAAGACTTAGGCAAATACTGTTCTATATGCCAGACCCATTTCAATGACATTCTTAGAGTAATAAATCTATTATCAAACAAACAGCATGTATTTCCCTTCATATAATCTAGTTAGAATCAGGAAGTTTAATTTACATGCCCTCTTTTACATTTTTCCCATTAAAAAAGGGCATTTTCACAATCAACCAGACTTAACAGTCATAACATTTGGTTCATTAGACATTGAGAGGCATTCGCAAAGGCTAACAGCACTCAACATAACACCATACATGAAAACTAGATCAAATGCTCTTAATCCAAACAAGTTACAAAATTCTGGATGCATTTTAGTTTAAAGGCATGTATGTAAGCATTTGAATGTGGCCAAATCAGCAATCTACGTCTATATGAACATATTGTAAGGTGTTAAATCATGAATATTTGGTTTTGATCATTAAAAATAACTGCCTTCTAGAAGACTGTCAGTCTGCTTTTCTAGTTTGCAATTTTTTTGAATCTGCCACTTCTAATAGAGATGTAGTTACAATATACCCCTTGTGTTTTGATGGAGAGTGGAGACTCACTAATTATAATGTGTGACCAGCTTTCCTCTTGAAGTCTGAATACGGTAAACAGCATTTAAAATACCTTGTTTTATATGTATTGTAGCTCATTAAATAATAACGATTCATCATCTTCTTTTGCTCTTATTGAAAACCTCCAGTTAAAAAAGAGATTTAACCCATTTGCTTTGCCCTTTAGTCTTCATTTACCTGTCAGGATGAATAGTAGAGAGCACAAAGACAAGGAGAATGACATCCAGGATCTCATCTGGAAAAGGATAGGGTAAAGCATCATCACACACATCATGAACAAAGGCAGAACACCAGGCTGAATTGTAGGACGAATGTGACTGTGAGGAAAAAGATGAAAAGAGGCACAGAGAGAACTGTAGTAGTTAATACGTTTACTCTGACTCAAGAAACATTTTTTCTTCAATTATTCTGCATTGTAAAACATCTCATATAAAAGCCTATTCTGTCCGGTATCCTACTCAAGCTGAGAAGCAAGCTCACTGATGGTATTCATTCCTCTCTGCATAAAGTATGACTTTGTTCTTTGGAATATTGAAAACTTCAGTTAAAAGTTGTCAAAGCCATCACATTCTTTTTCATGAAGATGGCTTCCTGGCAGCCTCCTGAATTACAGGCTTGTAAGGTACTCTAAAGCGAGTGCATGAATTACCTTAACCAGCTCCACTGCTCCTGAAGCAAAATCACAACAGTATAGAAAGGTTCCAGGAGTATTGCTAGGAAAACAAAACCAACATCAGTTAAAAAATTATTATTGTAAAAGATGAAAGTCTACATCAGTGTTCATGAAACTTCAGAGGATCCTCTGGGGCTCTCCACAGGTTTGATCAAGCATGCCTTATTGATATCCAGCCCATGGAAAGCCACATAGGTTGTAATGAACCAATAGGGCAGACAAATTCATAAGAATACCAACAGGCAGTTAGTATAAAAAGAATTAAAGCCTTGTCAGGGAGGAAGCAAAAAGGAAAAGAAAAAGGGACCCAGAGGGCTGTCAGAACTGATGACAATGTCCCAGTGCTATAATGCATAAATGCACATTAATAGGTCACATTTTCTTACAGGAGCACTGCATTATTAGCCCACGCATGCAGTTTAATTAGCAATATGATTTGGGCAGAGATGGGGTGTTGCAAAAGTCATCCAGCTCTGTAGAAGTTTGGGCTTCCATGTATCACCTTGCTGTTAGTTTGATTTGATTAAGCAGTATTGGTTATTGCCCTTCATTATCTCCTTTGTTTTCTAGGCAGGATGAATAAGAATTTCCTGTAGCACTGTTTTCCCTTCCCATCCAAGACTAAGCCAGCTGCAGATTTCCTTGTACCATTCTTCAGATACTAGTAATCTCTAGGGAGAGTTTTTTCACCTCTGAAAAATTCATTTAAAATAAACTGAGAAAGCTATTCGAAAGATGACCTCATGATCAACTCATGATCAATTTAATTGAATAAAAATATATTTGAGATTTTGGATAGATGGCTTCTTTAGAAGGGAATCAATAAATTCTGCCAGTGCCTATAAGATCTCCCAGTATACACAGCAAAGTTTAGTAACTTCTGAGGGCTCAACAGGAGAATGCTTCTGGAACAAAATACACTCCATGCTTGCTGCTGAGCAAAACTTTTATCAGCTCTGTGCCCACCATAAAAATTGATAAATTTCCATGTTCATTATTAATGAGGACAAGTATCCAGGCTTTGGACCCAGTCAGTTCCTTGGGTGATTACCTAATAGACTCGGTTAGAATGCATTTTGGCTTTGTTGGGTTTGGTTGGTTTTTTGGGGTTTTTTTTTGTTTTTGTTTTTGCTTTTTTGGGGGGTTTTTTGTTATTTTTTTGGTTGGTTGGTTGGTTGGGTTTTTATGTTTTGGGGGGGGTTTGTTTTTTGGTTTTTTTTTTTTTTTAGAGCAGAATAGGAACTATGTAGAAAGTCCACTAAAGATAAAGACATGGCTTGATCCAGATGGTGTTTTCATGAGGCACTGTATTAAAAAGCACTAACTTAAATTTTAAGGGAGACAGGGGGAAGAGGTTTAAAAGTTACATAACCAACCTAAGTAAAATTTTCTTTTGTAGCCAGGGTACACTCATGCTTGACACTGGCTTGTTTTCATATGCATACAGATGGCAATTTTTATATTATTAAATTCAGAGTAAAAGCAACTGTTCTATAAAGCCAGGCCTGCTATAAGAGGTCTTTCCATTAGGTCATATACAAGACAAACAAGCAAGTTGTTCGATGTGTCAACCAATGTTGAAGGATTTACATAAGAATAGAGATCTCCAGGAAAAACACCTAATGAGTAGATTCCTAACTATCAGAAATGCCAATCTATGACTAATGCCTCCTGTCAGGAAAACACAAAAGTTTGTCTCATCTTTTTCAACACAGCCAAATATCTTTTCCTATATAGTGCTGTTTTCAAAGTTTTCAGATGAAACCAGACTCTCCGTTCATTACATGCTGTCTAGAGCAAAGCATTTGCCGTGGGATGAAGACACACTGCTAACACTTAGAGGTTTCATGTATGACCCTTGATACTGTATGAGGGTCACACATGATGAAGATGCATTGCTAACACTTAGAGGTTTCATGTATGACCCTCAAACTTAGAGGTTTCATAATGACCATTACATTACTCAATTCCTCCTGCCATGTTTCCATATCTGCAAAATAGAATATTTTTGTATAGTGGTGATAATAGCAATCAGAATTAATTGATAGAATAATGAATTGCATTGTTCTCAAGCTCTTAAAGGCATGAATAAAAAGAAATCTATTTCAACCCTTGATACATACATAGCCTTTCCAATAAAACCTTCCTGCCTACATGGAAAGGAGGACAAGCTGTCACAACAGATTTTTCTAAAACTGGAAGTTAAGTGGATTAAGATGTTTCAATCAATTAAGTAATGTGATACAAGACTTGTGCCTTGACACTAAAATCTGAAGTACTGTGACAAATATACAAGCCTGTTCAGAAACAACAAAACTTCGGTCCAGGAGAGATCACATGACATTATCTACAGTCTGATTTTTAAGAGCCTACAGTCTCTCTCCTTTTAAGAGATACCTAGTAGCTTTACAGTGATTTATAAAACAAGAGAATATTTCACCTGCCTGAGATTAACTACAAGAAATCAGCCTGAATGCATCTGAAGACAAACTTTGTCAGCAAATATGATGCCCCCAAGACCAGGGTGGAGCAATATGAGGAGATACCTATACTGATGCTACCAATATTATTTGTGATCTGGACACAGTAAGAATTTTAGGGCTGTAAAATGGTTCACTCAACACTTCCTGCAGCACTAACCCAGCACCAACATTTGGTGAAAGTGAAGATGTGAATACAACATTCATATTTGGAAGTTCAATACTACGTACCATAGAACTTTCAAAATAGGAAAGACACTGTTCCCAGCTCCACAACCAACCTAAAATCAGAAGAGAAAGATAAAGTTAAAATAAATGCACAAAAAAACCCTTTTTTGTTATTTTTGTCTTAAATTAATTGGCAGGTAAGACACCTTAGAATTGAAGGTATGTTGGACAGAAAAGGTATAAACAGCTCATACCACGATTCTCAAATCATTTATATGATAACTTTAGAAAAAAATTGGGGAGAAATGTGAAGAGAGAATCCATGTCTCAAACTGCATAAGAAAATGTAATATTCTTGTCCAATTTCACCATTTCGCAAGAAAGAGGCAAGTACTTGCACTTTTAGACAAAGCACTTAAACACATGCCTTTCCTTAGGAAATTAGAAACCTGACTTTCAATGAAAATGGAATCTGACAATATAGCTCTATTCTGATTTGGGAGAAACTTTCAAAGGAAAACAAAGTCCGGATCCCAGATTTCTCTGAAAGTTTCTGCCATAAATGAATGTAGTCTGTCAAATTCCAAATGCTTACTTTCTTGATACTTACTAAGGGTCTTTATCAGATTTTTGAGCAATTAAGTGGAACTCTATATGATGGGTAGAATATTTGCAGTGCATTACCTCTAATATTCGGTATGTGGCATCACAACCAGGGAAGGATTTTAGCTTGCCAAGTTCTTCTCCACAGTTTTTACCTTGAGGATTGTCAGTAAGAGTTTTCGCTTGGTTTTCATTACATACATATCCTTCTACAGCAGTAGAACTACCTGCATAACTTTTCTTCCAATACTTTTCTCCTCCTTCAAACATTCCAGTTTTGTGTGAAAAATTGTTGTTATTATTTATTTTTGTGTGTTCTGAAGATCTTTTTTCTGTTTTGAACTCTTGTCTGCTTTTTCCTGGAAGAATTTCTGGAAACTCCAGAAACAGCCAATTACGATCCTTGAAAAAGTTATTTTTATGGGTCTTGTAAAATTCATTCCAATATTTACTGGCTTCTCTCTCATATTTATCTGAAATTAAAACAGAAAAAAACCTTGGTGAATATGAGCTTATCTAGAAAAGACTCTAAAGCAACATATAATTCAGAGCTCAAATATACAGCTTAAAAATCCATAGTCCCACACATTGTACATTTAAATTAAAACATATGGATTTTGTGTCTCACCTTAACTTGTGCTCAAAATAACTCCTATGAAGGTTTAATTCGATTTTATGCCACTTAGAAAGGGGTAGGCAGGCTCACTGCATTTTTTTTTAATGTAGTGACATCATAGAACAGCACCACCAAAATACGCGATCTGGGGATTCTTAGACAAGCTTTCATGTCTCAAATTATAAAAGCAATGTATCTTTTCAATTATTGAATAAATATTAAATTGAAATGACTTCATGCTTTATGAAATTCTGTAATCAATTGTAAATTTGTTGGTACCTCATCACCTCTTTAAAAAAAATTCCAGTTCTGTGAACTGGACTCATAGACAGTAATTCACACTTAACCATTCAACAATACAGTCAGAAGGAACATACTGGTTTTCTTACTTTCAAAACACTTCAGAGTCTTACCAGTGTCTAATACAAATAGACCTTTGTATTAACTATTAATTTACAAAACATTCTAACTGAACGATAGAATGTCAAAGAGTAGGACTGGAAGGGATTTCACACAGTCGGGGATTTCATATCCCTTCTCCACAAAGATCTGTCCAACTTATTCTTAAAATACCACCTTTCACATACAACATTCTTCAGCAATATATTAAAGTCTTTCATTTTCTATAGAGTCAGAAACCATTTCCACTACCTAACTAAAAATTTGCATATTGCAATTAGGTTTAGCAATTCCTGTCCCAGCTAGGGGCCAAGCAGAGAAAGCAAAGATTACTCTCTTTTCTCTTTGCAACACCTGTTTACATATTTGAAGAATTTTACTACATCTCCATAAACAATCTCTTTTCTAGATTGTCTAAACCTCTCTTCTTTTTTCCATAGAAGTAATGATTTTTAGATTTCTGATAATTTTCATTTTTCTTCTCTAGACTCTCTTCAATTGATTTACTACTTTCATGTGCTGTATTCTGGCAAAGGCATTATCAATGCAGAGCAAAAGGAATATTTTATGAAGCTGACAGGTTGTAATCCTGTTTATAACTCCCAGCTTGCCATTTTGCTACAGCATGACACTGCTGATTCAGCTAGTGATTCACCACAACCCTCTGATCTTCTTCTGCAAAATGACTACCAAGCCAATTGTTCCAGAACCTAGTATTTTTTTTCCAAGGAATTACTACAAAGCAAAGAATTCTGCATTCATTTTTAGTAAATTTATGTATTTCAGATTCTTTTTCTTCCACCACTTGTCCAGATCTTTCTGAATCTTAATCCTGTCCTTCACCATACTTGAAACATCTCTTCATTTAACATCATCTTCAAGTCTCCAATTTCCTGAGGTCACTAATGAAAATACCAAGATCTGGACACAGAATAAAACAATCCTCTGCCCAGCACAGCCTTCCATTCTAAAAGGATCTCTCTAGGCATTCATCCACGCAAAAGCAGTTTCATTAGCTCTTGCTTGCCCAACTTGCTTATGAAAATGTCAAGCAAAGCAAGTCAGAAGCCTGACTAAGGATAAACTTCAGGACATCTGCTGCTTTTCCCTTATCCCTGGGGCTTGTAAACTTCTCCAAGAAGGAAATTAGCTTGATTTTACATGATTTATTCTTGAAAAAAAATATTTGTTGGCCACTATTCATCTCCTTTGTTCTTTTGAACCCAATGTCTGCAAGCTCTGGATGTACTCTTCCAGTATTTTTCCAGGAACTGAAACTAATTATCTGACTCTTCATTTTTTCCCACCTCCCTTTTTAAAAAAGCAAATATTCGCTTTTCTGCTTTTCCAGTCATCCATGTACTCTATGGATGTACTTTGTAACCTGTTCTTTCTCAGTTCAAGAACAAAATCTTCCTTCCTTCTCACTAGCACTAATTCTGCTAGCCACTGGACTGGAGCTAGCTAACCCTTTCAAAGGAAGGCTGATAAAAAGATAAGAATTACAGCTTTTTAATGTCTCTTTTGTTGATGGTTTTCCCTTCCTTATCCCTCCTAAGTACCAAACCAAATATTTTTCTTGGTTTTTCCCCCCTTATTTCCAAAGCATGTACAGAAGTGTCTTGCTACCCTGGACATCTCTTGCTGCAAAAGTGACCTCATATAATGTGTTGCCTTTCTTATTTTGTTCTCACTCACACCAACCCATTAATTCTTTTAATACAAATGCACAGAGTAAATGCATGGTGCACTTCTCCTACTACTCTCTTTAAAACTTAACATATTATTTCCTAAATCGTTACAGCTTTTCAGAGATAAACAAGGCTGAGAATTATCATTAGAGGCACAGACAGGGAGTGGGAAGTGGTAAGGAGGTGGCAGAATGCCTTGTCCTAGAAGTCTGCATAATGTTTAAAATTAACATTTAATACATCCAATTGTATTATTAAAGGGCAAGACCCAGCTATGTAATTGTAATTGTACAGACATATTTTATAAGTTCAGAGTTGGTTGAGGTCATATATATATATATATATATATCAGATTTCAATTGTCTAAGTTGCACATTTATAGATTTCTCAGCTTCAGTATGAAAAACAATACCCCTTCTAGTCAAAAGATTCTTAAATTATTATCACTCCTTGCTATAGTCACTACTTTTCTACAGGTCTGCTCAAAACTCTTGCACTGAAACTCACATCAAGTTTTCCAGATTTCAGAATTGAAGGAAGGCATTAGCTAAAGTCAGCCTTTGAAATTGTATTAATATGGAATTACATAGGTTCCAGTGAAGGAACACCTTACTTTGCATTGTTTCACTGGTCATTCCTGCACCACTGAGTAATAACATCCGTGCAGTATTATTAAATCTTTGTTTCATTTTGTGTATTTAACTAGCCTACCCATTAATTTTTCCAAAGCATGTAAAAATTGCATAACTAAAAAACATATAAAGTTCCAAGACAAAAAAACTCCAAAACTTTACTTTGTCAATCTATTTTTCTCCATACCAGAATCTTCCAATGCTAGCAAGCATGCTCGAGAAGAAACTGCCCATGCTAATAAGTAAATCAAAGTCCTAAAGGTAGTATCACAAGTTCATTCAGTTTAACTTCTCTTGCTTTTAAAAGGCTCACTAGAACTCTTCTACTTCAGTAATATAATAGCATTGTTGAAATCTGCCTTGTCTTTTTTCCCCTTCCTGTAGTTTTCAAGGCCCCACACTAACCGGCTCATTAGCCTTGGTCTAGCTCATTGTTTACACAAATAGGCCAAAATGTACTTCCACTTGCAGAATGAAGCTGAAGCTTTCTGAAGGAACACTATCAGCAATGCTCACCTATTCAAGTCCTGAACAGAGGGGCATTCATAGGAAATGTCCTTGGATTCCTGTATTTCTTGGCAATAGACAAATGCCTGATTATTCCATTTCTCACCAGCACAAACTAACTTCTAATTGATTGTAGATGAAGAATGAAAGGTTTCATGAGCCACATGGTCACACAGCTCTCTTTTCAATTATGAGCTCTTTTTCAGCTTTTTATACAAATCAAATGAAGATACTAGATGTAATTTTTGAAAAATAAACATTGTACTCCTGTATTTAGATAAAGAATGCGAGAGGTAACAGAGAAAGGCAGGTTGACAATCCCAGAGTATTCAAGGTGATGAAGGGCACACAATGCAAGGCACATTCACAAGTAATTCAAATAAACTCCAACGTGTGCCTTAGTACATCAAGGCATAGGATAATAATGATATTATCTGATAGATTCAGAACAAGCTAAGTAAACCGAGATATCAAAGTAACTGCTTTTGGAATATCTTTCTAACAGAACAACAAACTAGGAATTCAGCCTTCTATGCTACTATCAACTTGATATTCCAGCTTTAGCATACATAACTACCCTAGACCTTAGTCTATGGTTTTGTTTGGCAGTTTGAACCTAGAGCTATCACTCTCCAGAAACCCGGAATACATTAAGTTTCCCTTCTGAAGACAGGCATAAAATTCCTTTATCCCTTACAGAGCACTGTGCAGGATGTATTTGAACACCTTCCACACCAAGCGAACACAGCGATTCCAGAAGCACATCCAGTTCAGCCTGGCAAAGGCAGCAAGCTGGGACCACCACAAATTTCATGGCACTTAACGGAAATACGGTGCAATGTACAAACACAAGCTCTCCAAATAGTCCACAAATCATGAAAAAGCTTTTGAATATTGTTCATGGGAATCTTCATCCCCAGCATCCTTGCTGAATGCAAATTCATTGCCTTTGATTCTGTAAAAGCCTTGTGTAGTAGGAGTTTTATCTGAAGGACTGCAAAAGGAGTCAGAACAACTGCACCATATTGATGTACTTGTTTTACATGGAGCCTATTGCCACCCCAACTGCAAAATTGTTCAAATAAGTAACTGAGTTGATCGAAAAACACACTTTGAGATCTTTTGAAGCAGCAAAGGGAAAAAATCAAAAACAAACCAAGAAATTTAGACAAGAGAATGTAGAAATAAGAACAGTGTTCCTGAATCCTACAGCATTTTCAAATGTTTTAATAAAGAGCATTAAAATAAGACTTTTTATACCATTAGAAATTTATTACCTTGGTCTTCCCATTGAACTTTCACAAGGGAGTTCTCTGTTGCTTTTTTCTTGGCATTCTCCTCTTCTTCTTGAGACCATTGCATGTGGTCCCTGCAGAAGGCAGTTGAAGAACCAGCTTTTCAATAGGATTTTTAATAATATTTTTTCCCAGGAAAAACAATCATGAATCAGCAACACTGTCTCAAATAGCTTTTTTTTTATTTTTTGAGTGCAAGCAAATGACCACAAGGAGACTGACAGTTAAAATCTAAGTTTCAGTGTATGAGAGATAAAAATTAATTACTAATTAGGCAAAAGTCAAGATATTAAGAAACATTTCCTAACAGCAAAGAGACTGAAGTAGCATGTATTTCTTTCTTAATAACAGGATTAATATACATCTTGCAAATTGAGTGTATTTACAGGAATATACTTTGAGTATCCCATTAGAACTGTATTTAGCAGAATACAATAACAGACCTACCAACAAACACCCTAATGCAAGAAACATTAATAGTGTTTATGATGAGGAACTAAGGACTAGCAAAGAAATCAGCTATTCCTGAAACAGGGAGCATAACCCACCTATTCAGCTGGAGGAAATGGAATTGATGAACAAGATTTTACTTTTCTGGGGAATAGAGACAGGTAACATTTGAAAAAGAGAAGTAGAATGAGATGTTTGTAAGAAAAGTCAAGCAGTGCTGCAATGTTTCCAAATTCTATGCCATCTATATTTGTGTAAAGTGGTTACCTAAATGTTATGGTAATCCATGGTTACAGATCCAAACTGAGATCTGACCCTGATGACTAAACTGCCTTCCCTGCAGATTCTGTGTTTGGATTGGGCCACAATGGGGAGTGCCCAAAAATGTGCTGCAGGACATTTTCAAAAGCAAATCAGCTGTCCCTCCAAATTGTCCAGTCTGAACAGATTAAATCAGATAACATAATTCAAGCAATCTATTAGATACTAATCCTACTGAAATCAACTGACTGAAAGCCCATGGCTAAAATTCCATTGGTTACTATGGGAAAAGGAAGAAGGTGCCAACTTGCAAAGAGTTGATTGTCTCTGAAAGCTAATGAGCATCTTCCTCTTCCGTACTTGGTGATATATAGGTAATTTAATTCTTAGACCTTCCCTGTTCCTCTTTTGTTAATTGTAGGAGACTAATTGGTATGTATCTGTCTGCTTGCCTCAGACTTGATTTCCGCCTCTCTACTGAAATATTTCTCATTATTGTCCCCGGCAGGTTGCCTCTCCTCTTCCTATACTTGTTCATATAGCAAACGTTCCTGTGCAGCGTCACGGCTCTGACAGACACACTGCAGTAGAATGAAACTGAACGACCAAAGCACTTCTAGGCACACATCCTCTTGGAAAGACTTGTTTCCCTCACTGCTATCACCAGTTTTGACCTTGCCTATTCCAGCAAGCTGAACCCAAGGACTATTCAGATGGCAATAACACACAGTCAGCCCTTCTGACAGAAGACTTGCTGTGGTATAATCTTCAGCTGATCAATTTTAATCCATCATTGCGTGTCTGTCAGAGCCCTTAGGGGCTCTACATGCAATACTAAGGGTGCCTGAAGCCCTCCATCTTCATTAACAGCCTTTTTTCCCCCTTTTTTTTTTGCCTTCTTGAAAATTCATAAAGATGAAAGACCTTTCAGTGCTTTCACAGAAATTTCTACATGGTAGGTCCCAAATAACTGCTGCAGCACTTCTTCATGAAAATCTACAAAAGAGGGGACATTGCATAGTTCTTACACAAACTATTTGCATAGTCTGGATGCTTCAAATGAGGCAGCTCCTTCAGCAATACAAGCTGGTAGGAACACAGGACACACAAGAATTCTAAGCACAGAGGTGTTTAAATAGGAAGTGTTTTACTCTGAACACTGACAGCAGCAAAGCAAGCTATCCATTTTAACCACACCACAAACTGTTAACATGAGTAGGCCTGATATGAGATCAAACAATGATGCTTTCAGTTCAGCTTATTCAACTTAGTCCTTTTCCACTAACTTGTTTGCTAACATAAGGTTTAATTATCTCTGTGATAGTGTGAAAACTATGTCAATTACTGACCTGAATAGAAGCAGGCATTTTTTGCTCCAAAGTTTAACATCATTCATTATTTCTCTCTCAAAATGACAGAAGAGCACCACAACAAACAGCTAAAGGATTAGCTCCCAAATTTAATTTACTTAGTATTTCTAATAGCAATGGTAGCAGTTCTTGGTTTCTCTGCCAATTCACACAAAAAGAATGCCACTTTATGAAGTACCAAAGATGATGAATGGAAAACAAAAGGACACCATACATCAGTGCTAGAGAAGATGAGTATCTTATGCTCACCCTGATAATCTATTCAGCACTAACACCACTCATCCTAATTCTCCTTATCTCCCTGGTGAGAACCCTGCCAATTACACAAGCTTCAGAAACAAGGACCTACCCCACCTCATAGCCAGGTTCTTGATTTATCAAGACCATCACAACTTCCATGCACCTCTGCTTCAATTCAATTTCATCTGTTTTCCCATCTGAGCTACATGGATTCATCTGCAGATCCACTTTCCGAACAAACTTGTTTCTCTCACTTCCATCTTCACAATTCATCCCAACCACCTGCATCAATGTTTGATGACTCCATATTAGACTGTCACCCAAGGCTAGCTACATATGACTGATTTTTGGAAGGAAATAATAATTGAGTTTCATCAAGATACAATGGTACACAAAAGGGTGGCCTTTTTCTTAAAATCTTTTCCTACCTTGATTATATAGCCTATGTTTGAATCAGCATTCACACATACAAGGGATTTATCCACCTAGCAGGAAGCACTAAGCCTGGAAGATGCTTAATAACTACACTGTATATAGATTGATGAAACACAGAGACAAACTTTATGCTCTTAACACAATAATCAGCCAGCTTCCAGCTTCCTTGACCAAGGAGGTATAGCCAACTCCAAGTCTGGCCTTAAAATGATAAGTGTTGGGGACCATAGCTCGGGTACATCTACTTTAGACAAAACTAACAGGTGACAGATCCAGTTGTATATCTTAATTAATCAGTTAAGCCCAAATTTAGGTACTAAAAAGAGTAATGAAGATACTACTTTATTAACCAGAAGACAATCTTCTGTATCATATTCTTAAGACCTTTTATTCATCAGATTTTAATATGGAGAATATTTTTAAATACTTTTGATTAAAAAGCAAGATGGACCAATAAAACAGATTACCAAAAAAAAACCAGTCATTTTAAAAAACCCTGGCAAGTTGAAACTTCATTTCAGAACAGAAGCTTTTCTAGTAACTTCTCTGACAGCTGACAGCAGAGGACACCTCCAAGGAAAGTAAAAGAATTGCAGATTACTTCTACAAAGTAAGCTTTAGTCCTGAAATGTGTCATTTTACTCCTATGTTGTTACCCATTGGTTATTTTTAGCCACGTCCAGTCCCTTTTTCTAATTTTGCTAAATCTTTGCTCTTAAAAACGGTGACAGAGTTCAAAAATACATTTAACTTTTTGTAGAAAGTAATTTTTTGCATAGCTTCTAAATTCCCCACTTTTCAACAAATATTCCTTGGGTTTCAGCTATGAACTATAGGAATAAAAATTCCTGATCTCCCAAATATCGTAGGTAGATATTTGGGAGACCAGATATTCTACTTTCTACATAGATTTAGATATTCTTCTATCCTTCTAACACTTCCTGTATCACTTACTGTTTTGTGTTCATCTCCAGTCCACAGTCAAAAATCGTAGCCTTTTTAATCTCATTTTGCTCACTGTGTTGAACAGCAGTTTCATTCTTTTATGAGCACCCATTAATCACAAAAATACCTTTTAGAGATGGAGATGTTGCAAATCAGGGCAATTCTTATTCTTGTTAGCATTTATACATTGATGCTTTCTCTACGATTACATTGCTTATTTATGTTCAGATTCAATTTACATTTTTGGATAACTGCACACTGTATGGAAATTTCTGCTGAATTTTCTGTAACATCTTCAGCACACCTTTAGAAGAATATGAGTGATTTACATGTTCCTTTCGAAGTGGTGTCAATTTCAGACTAGGGCGCGAATCCAGTACGCAATGTTACGGTACCTGACTAGAAACATCCTGTCATTATAAATAACATGGACTATCTTATCTCTACATTTTCAGTCTCCTAATTGATTACTGACCTATAACAGTATTTTGCCTTTCACTCCTTGGCTAACTATTTGCTTGGCAGCTTTTACCACAAATCACTGAGAACTTGTAACTGTCAGATTACTTGTGACAGTCTCAAGTTTCCTTTAGTGCTACCTATTCTGGCAGCACCTTGTTTTATACACACACACCATTATCCATCAGAGTAAACAGTGTACAAAATTATACAGAAATCAGCCTTGAAGAAACAACTCACCACATGTTATGCTCGAAGACCTTAGAAGGATCAGTTAAAATCCGTGATCCAAGTGGAACTGCTGGTCGTCTACTACTTTGGTGCCTGTGTTGCATCTTGCTTTTCCTCAGACATAAAGCAGAAAGCCTTGTAATGAAGTTCATTGTGTTGAGAGACCTGAAAACACATTTAACTCAAATTACAGTTTTGCTGTAACCTAATTGTTTATGTCACTTACATGAGAGACTGGTCAAATAATCAAGAACCAGTATCAGCTTCACTAAAAATAATTTACTAAAATATCAATTTAAATGCTTTTTAGAAAATGGCAACATCCCTTCAGTGTGCTGGAAGCCCAGATAATTCCAAAGTAGGCTACTGGAATGAAACCGGTTGAAAGATGTATTATTTGGTATTATTTCAAAGCCCTATCAGGCAGGGCAAAGAAAAGAAATACACAGTAAAACAATAACCCAAGTTTGACATTGTACCTTTACAAATGCAAGCAATAAATGATAAGTAAAGAATCCACTTACTCTAGTGGGTACATACTGTCAGCAAAATTTTTCACCCCACTCATTTTCTGCAAAAGATTTCACTCTAGAACTGTGACTGTGGTTTTATGTTTTTAAATAGGAAATTAAATATATTTTCTAAGTGTAAACATAATGCACATAAAACCTTCCAAAACATCTGCCATGTATTCTCCTGATCCCTGTTCAATGCTGTCTTTGAAATGTAATGTTTATACATGCTTAATTTCTATTAATGTAAATTATAAAGTGATTCATATTTTTCTATTACATGTACAATTTTGTCTTATATCGCTATATTTTACTTTACTTGGAATATCTTCATTAAGGATCAATAATGAAAGATAACAAGTGTCTGTAGCTAGTACCAGCATTTTTGGGGGGTTTTTTGGGGTAATTTTTTTGCACGTTCTTGTTAATGTAGGCTTTCTATGAGACAAGTAAAATTAAATACCCCTTCTACTACTTTTACCCTGACGGGCTTTTGTTCTTTTTTCCTTAAAATGCTCTGCATGACTTTAAAAACTATTCTAAGTCCTAATTTTTCCTTCTTTTTTTTTTCCCAGTGCTGCTTCTGTAAAAATCACACATCAATGTAATGCACAAGAAACACAAAACATGATTACAAAAGAACAGGCACAAGACACTACTAGAAAACATTCTGTACAAATTGGTTACAAACCAGTGATTTTTATCTTGAGGAAAATAGTACTATTTGATCACAAGTCTTGTACTGTGAACTGAAAACTATTAGTCTGTACACATCAATACAAAGACTGGCAAAGGAATCACTTTAATTAAATGAACAATTCCTCATTTAACATGTACTTTTGAATGAGTCATGCTTTTAAAAGGGCATTGTTTATCCATTTTAAGCCTACAGGAAAAAAAATAGAAAAAAAATTAAAATTTCTTTTTATTTGTCAAAGATTAAATAAAATGGAGTTTGCCTTATGGTTGTCAATGCCAAATAAAACCACTGTTAATTTTGGCTGCTGAGACTGCAACGTTACCAGGACACGGAAGCATTGCCATACAGTGAAAATGTAACATTTAGGCCTAATAAAAAAATCAAAACTTCTTATAATGTTGATGAGTTTATTATGGCTTTTTTTAAAACATGTGGCTCAGCAACTAAAGCTATTCCAATTTATACTTCAATTACTACAAGTTGTTCATGGTTTTTATTTGAAAATACGTATGCGTATTTCATCACATAGTCCATAATTATTAACATATATGGGATATAATGAAATAATAATTATGATACATGAAAATTAAGACATCATGACATTTTCTGCAAAATGTGTAATTTATATAAAGGCAATGAAAAATAAAATTTTTGAAAATAAAAACAAATAGAAAGTCCTCCAAAACCACAAACCACAGTCTAAAATTATTGTTATTAAATTATAGAAATGCTCGGATAAAGATTCCATTGTTACATTGCAAACTGTTTACAAATCCTCTTCCTCCCTCAATCATTTGAAAAGACCTGAGTTACTATCTTGCATTTCCTGTGCCAGCACTGGTATTCACCATAAAATACAATGATTCAGCTGCTAGGCTAGTCACATAATTTTTCTTGGCTTTCTAAATATCTCAGTAAGAACATGAAAAGATGCACAGATGGGAACCACAGTCAGATGACTAAGATGATCTTGCACCAGTAAAATGCAGATACGCAACCCTGTCTATGAAAAAGTGAGCCTTTGAGTCATCGGAACAATTTCAGCAGATAAATTCTGAAAATGCAAGGCAAGTGGGGTAGGTGAGAGAGTTTACTGTTGCATTCAAGGTTAAATGTGAATTAACTCCCTTGAGACATGCATGTGTATCCCTCAGAGTTAAAAGCCATCCACAGATCATGAGATTAGTGGGCAATATGGCTACTAAAAGTTCAAAAAGCGTTAAATCACTTGTAAGCCTAAATTACATTTTCTGAAGTGAGTCATTGCTCAATTGTTTAACTGAAGTTTGTTAATGAAACAGGCAAACACTCTTTCTCTTTATCAGGTAAGATGGTCATAACCTGAAGCTATGACAACAAGAAATGTTGTCTGAAAGAATTAGGAGTTATTTCCTTGTTCAGAGTCACAGTCAGGAATACTTTAAGTTTTATTATGAATCCAATAGAAATTAATATGAAACTGAATTACATTAAAATTACTAAATTTTGTGGCAGCATAACTATTTTTCAGCTAAAAACCTTCAAAGAAACAATGCACTTGATAACCATGCTGAAGAACCACATGGAAGTATTTTTTTCCCTGTGGAGCACTGCCTCTTAGACTTTACAATTTTGTCATTGTTACAAGTACAAGTCAGGTCCTAAGTTTAATTGAGAAATTTTAAGAAACAGACTTAAAACTCCTTCCCTCCTCAAACAAGCTAACACAACTTCTTTAGTACAGCTATTTGAAGGTGAACATGGAGAAGAATGTACATACATCAACTGCTAGTCAGACCTGAAATAATAAATTTCTAATTGATCTTGGCATTACAACCTCTCAGCAGTCACACCCACAGAAGAAAAATTAGATACAGGAGAAAAGAACTGCTCTAACATTTTTTATTGTGAATTACACCCTGAAACATTTGTAAAGCACTTAACTGATGAGTAAAATTCTTTAAAAGTATCAGTTCTGAGAGAGATGTCAGAGGGGGAAAAAACTAAACAAAAAGAACAGAAATAATCTGTTACTTTTGTCCAAGAACATAATTTAATGAACTTACTGGATGAAAATATTTTGACATTAGGCTGATCTCCAGCTACAAATCTAACAACTCTTTCCATCTCCACTCTCTAAGCCTACTTGTAGAGTCTCTGTTATTAAGAAAAAATAGCCTATATTAGGAACAGTATGTACAGCTGTCGTTATATTCCTAGACAGAAAAGTATTCTGGACACAATTAACTTCATAGAATTCTTTCTGCTTGGTACCTAGATGCTTATCTAGACAACATTTGACCATTAATCCACAATGCTCTCCTGCAAAGCCCCACTAATATGTACTATCACAATCAAACAGAATCAAAACTTAAAACACCTTACACAGAAAAATGCAAGTGGCAATCAGGGACACAAAGGAAAAAGCTTTTCAAGATAATGGTAACACAGAAAGTATAACTACAAATTCCCAGTGGTTATTTCTAAAATACATACATATTACTATTTCTTAGTATTTCAAATCTGGGTGGAGGTGGGAGTGACTTTACCATCAACCAGACTAATTCATTAACTGAGTGCTTAAACCTATTCTATTTGATCAAGTGACTAATTATGCCCTCTTGGAGCATCATGATTATTTTTTCAATTATATACTTCCAAAAAATTATGCACATTTGAAACAACAGAGTATTTCACAACTTTTCAAACTCAGCAGATCTAAAAATTTCAACTGTTTTTCTCTCATGCACTAGGAATGATGCAGACCTCCTTGTGAGCATACAGAAACTTCAGTAAAACTGCTGCAGAGCATTGACTCCCAGGGAAAAGAAAAACAAAAGAAAAATTATTTTGATTTATTCTGATTCCTATAGAGACAACTGAGTTAACATTAGTTAAAAAGCAAAGCAGATAAAACATATTGGTTAAAAAGCAAAGCCGATTAAAAGAAATAAACCAGCCCCACTAGATATGATTTTAATCACATGTACATGTACTGAGTGAGAAGTGCCTGTTCTTACATCAGCTGCAAGGTAGCCTGTTAAAAATAGTCAAATAGTCGAGCAAAGAGAAAACAGTTTATGCGGGGGGGGGGGGG
>VZTX01005521.1:157285-185861 GCA_013400915.1 Pardalotus punctatus
GGGGGGGGGGGAGAAGTGGAGATAAACCCTGATGATGATTTACTGGAAACATTTACTTGAATAATCAAAGAAGGGTTCCTCGTTACCCTGCACACCCTCTGCTGGCTGCTGCTTACACAGGAAGAAGGAAAAAAAAATAGATCTAAACCTCCAAATGCAATCACTTAACTGTTTTTTGCCATATTATCTACAAAATACTGAATATTTAACTGTATTGCCTAACAAAAGATGATTGTTCTCAATACAAACTATGGAGTTTTTTATTAAAGATGATGAGAACAGGGATAGAGCAACATGAATTTTACTACTGTTTACAATTTATATTCAAGAACTTCATCCATTTACATTCTTGCAAGACTCTGTCCATGTGGACTTTGCTGAGCTACAACCTGTCTTGCCAGCTCTGAAGACACTGGCAATGTTGCAGATCCACCGGGCAGTATGCTCCACTTACTGCCCTAACCAGTGTTGTGAAGGAGCAACTGTATCCATCATGTTTGTGTTTAGCTCACTTCACGAAATAACTACAAAGCACCAGAAAATTAAAGAACTCTCTCTTTTCTTACAGTATCAGTGAAGATTCAAGGTTCCACTCAGAGATCCTGAAGAGCAGATACCGACACACAAAAGATCAGTAACTTTTAATTACCCTATTTGGGCATTTGGCCTCTGGCAAGGAAGAGAAACAAGTCTGTCCACAGACTTCAGTTGCTCGGCCGGCAAGTAGCGATTGATGACTGTGACAACTTTTGGGATGTAGCTCTAAAAATACAAAAATGAAGTGTTATACATCTTAAGAAGCTTCTGTTGACCTTGGAGTTTTAAACAGGTTTCAACAAATCCCTTGCCCTTTTCCCCAGTTCCAGGTACTCTCAATCCCACACCGCCGTACCCACAAAGGCTCGCGGCCGGTGCCCCAGGCCCGCAGGTGCCAGGGCGGGCGTTCACCCCCGGCAGTGCCCCGCGCCCAACCCCGGGGGCGGTGCTCTACAGTGGAAACATTTTAAAAGAAAGCAGATAGCAGAACCTCCTTTTCGTTAAATAGCTGTTACTAACAAAACTTTCTTGCCTTTATTTAAAAAAAAAACAACGGGTAAAATGCTTCTATCTGCACACCCCCCCATGCCAAGCGCCCGCATCGTTCAGCTCAGGGTCGGGGGGAGCCCGGCCGGGGCAGAGCTCCCGGTGTACGGGTGGCTCCGCGGGTACCGGCGAGCGGCTGCTACCGGCGGCTCTCACCAAGCTCTGCGCAGCGCCTGCTCCTGCCCGGTCCTCTGAGCCGTGCCTTATCAGCGCCAACGCCGCAGCGCTCCCGTACGGGGGAGCGACCCCGCTCCACTCGCCACCCGCGGGCAGCACGCAGCCGCCTCAGCCGGCCCGGCCCGGCCCGACCCGCCCAGGAGCGGCGGTGGCGGGAGGTGAAGTCCGGGCACGCCGCGCGATTCCGCTCGCGGAAAACTACAGTACCCGGCGGGCCGCGGGGGAGGAGGCGGCGGCGCAGGGCCGTCCCCGCCCGGCGTTTGCGGAAACTGGCGCTGTGGCGGCCGCGGAATCGCGGGGCGCGGAGCGCTGCCGGGAGGCCTCGGTGTGCCTCTCTCGGGAGCCGAGGAGTAAGAGGCCGTTCGGGCCTTTACCCGCTTCGCTTCTCACCTCTGGCCGGCAGGGCGGGGGTTTGAGAGAAATCCGGCGCGGGCCTGGCCCTGCAAGGCTGCCCGCCACGCCGAGAGCGAGGCTGGAGCGGGGGAGAAAGGCCGTCCCGCCCCGCAGGCCGGGAATGTGCCCGCAGGCGGCCGCCGGCGGGGGCAGGGCCGCCCCCCGGGCGTGCGGGGTGCACAACGTCTGCCGCCTCCTCATCCGCAGGGCCCACGGCTTCTATGCCAGAGATGCTGGTGTCGCCCACAGGAGAAACCTGGGACTCCTCAGAAAGATTATGTGCCAGGTAATCGGCTGCGTTTCAGCGCTGGCGGAATCCCTGCGGGTACGGCCTTTCAGCCGAGAGGGCTGCGTGTCACTCCTCAGCCCCTGTGTTTGAGAAGTTCCCGGTCACGCTGGAGAACAAGATTGGGGAGAAAAAAAGGCGCAGTTTTGATGACGAGAGTTAGTAATGGTTAAATTTATTTCACAAGGCCCAGACCTAGAGATGTAGAGAGGATTCTCCTGGGTAAAAACTGCAGAGGCACTTGTAAATCTAATAATCGTGTTAAAAATAAGCTTTCATGAGATTTTATATCACTTGTTTCCCTAAAAATAGCTTCATATTTAATACCAATGTTAAATTCTGAGTGCTTCAGGGAGCATTCATGTTAAATTCGAAAGGAGTTCTCACACTAAAATAAGGTAATCAGCAGAGATTTTCAGGTAAACGTAACCCCAATTCTCAGTGAAATTGATGTTACAGAAAAAAGAGGGATTAAACCAATTACAAACGGAATTTTTTTTTTTTAGTCAAAGTTATGACTGCTTCCATACCGTAGTTGATAGAAATATATTGGGAAAGAATATGGAAGTGAATCAGCAATTACTGTATATCGACAATACATTTATTGGAAGTCAGCTGAAGTGTCTGCTTATGTAACTAGATCAATAGGCATGCGAGGTTTATTGAAATAAAAATAAGTACGTCTGACACGTTTTTTTTCTAAGACTGGAACCTTTGTTAATGGTATAGAGCTCCTGATACCTCAAATGCATGCAAGAAATTTCAATGTGAGCAGTTTATTTAATTAACATTTCAGGCATTTTTTGCAAATAATGGTAAATACATTTTTCTGCCTTTCACACAAAACACTATCAGCAGAATGGAATTAGGTGTTCAATAAATCCAATTAATTATATATAAAAGAATTCTGTGCATGTTTATACTCTGGGGAGTTTAGTTCTTGATTTCAAAAGTCACCATGGAAGTTTAGCTGCCAGTTTTCATGCAGGTAAGTAAATGACAAAATATTTCTTACAAGAGTTGTCCATAATAGCTAATAAAAAAAACTTTTAATTTGTTTTTTTAAAAAAATATAACATTTTCTTAAAAAAGGTCTTTTAATATTATTAACAAAAACCAAATAGGATTCTTTCTTGTGTATTCAGTAGTAAAGTTTCAATTTATATAAGTTGCAGGAGCCAAATAAAATACCTTTCAGAAGCAAAGATTGTTACAAACAGCCATCACTGTTACAACTATTGTGTTTCAGGAAAGTACTAAGTTCAAGAATGTTTGGACAACTCATTCTGCATCTCCTATTGCATATGAAAGAGGAAGAATTTACATGGACAATTACCAATGCTGTATTAGCAGGTAATAAATTTTTAAGGTACTGGTTTACACTTTTGATATTGATTCTGTGTCATATTACTAAATTTGCTCATACAAATAGCTGCTGTGAATTGAATAGAGTTTACTTAGGAACAAAACATAACCAGGTGCATAAATCTTTGGTTTACAGTCTTTGAATTATATTTGATCCTGTTGCATTTTAATGTGACACCTACTTTGGTAAAAGAAAGGCTGAACTTTCTGGTGCTGTATAACCTCAGCTTTCAGAATAGGAATGGAAAATCATCACCTTTTCTAGTCTTGCACTAAAAAGTCAAATGAACAGCAGTTCTTTGTAATCTGGTAACTAGCACTGTACTAAAGAGTGTATATCACAAAATCAGCCTATGTAACAAGCTTGATACTATGTGAATTCTGTATAAAACGAGTAACTTACTCTTCATGTAAAAGTACAGCCTGCAGTATGTGCTTGTTTCTGCTAATGTATTTTGCAGATCAGTTCTCTGATCTAATGTATTCCCCTGTTCCATGATCAGTTGCAGAGACATAGGTTAGGAGGCAGCACAGGGTAGGGTAGAGGACAGGAAATCTCTGTACACCAGCCCTTGTCCTTCCCTCTCCCTATGATGCCTAAAACAGGGTTACCTGAAACAGAGGCTAGACAAAGTTAGGAGAATAAAAATTTAATATGATATAATATTAATTAATTTAGTAAGAATAAAGATTAATTTATTGAAGGTCTTTAAGATACATTTTGGGCAGACAAAGCCTACTCGAGAGACTACACCCAAAATGGACGGCTAGTCATGAGTTCTTCACATTTTATAGGTTCTGTCTATTAACATACTGGGCCTCAATTCTCCAATTACACCTTCAGGTGATGATGTCAATGACCCCAAGCTTGCTCTCCCAATTCACTGTTGTTCACAATGCTGGGGCTCTGAGACAGCAAAGTGTTCTTGGATTTTCCAACTGAGAGGAATTGTTTTGTCTAAAATGCTGGGAATGAAGGTTTTTAGCACTTTACATGAAGCCTAGAGCTACACACCAAAACTACAGGTACATGAAAAATAGAAGCTAAAAATCCTTAAGACATCACCTACTGTGAGGGAAGTAGCATGGACTTGGAGAACTGCATTGCTGAGGAAGTTGTGGGAAGAGCAGTTTTGAGATAGTCTCATATGATACATAAAAGACAAACTACTCTGTCAGTGTAAACCACTAAGAGTTAATTAAATTAATCTATCACCCACAGCTGAGATCTAAATTTACTTTCATTCCTACATTGTCTGAATGTTTTCAGTACTGGGTTAACCTGTCTAACATCTTTCAGGTTTTTCTTTGTCTCATCCTCTCCCAGAGGGTAAAACTGCGCACAGCACAAAGCTTTTATTTTAGTTAGTAGAGGTTTTTTTTTTAAAGTATCTGAACATGATGCCACACCTTTATGTTAGAAAAGGTAACACTGGAAAAACTTGAAGGGAAGGTTCCAGGATGATCATTAGTTTTTGAAATATGGTTTCTTTTTAATGTATATCACTAGAGTAAGAATGTTACTATTAAGTTTGTAAAAAAAAAACAACCAAAAAACCAAATCTAAAATGAAACCAAAACTAAAAAATAAAAAAAGGAAAAAAAGCAACCAGACCAAAAGATTTAAAGAAGGTTAGCTTTTAAATATTACAATATATTAACTATTGTTTATTAGGCCTTATTTTGAGAGCAATTTTAGGTATATTTACAAAGTGAAAATAAGATGTTTAGAGTTTTGACCTGCCTAAGGAGAAGGCAGGATTTATAAAACTGCATGAAATGACTTGTTGATAGAAAGTGGTCTATGAAATAGACTAATGTTTAGCAATCATTTTCCTCTAGCATTGCACAAGGGCCAAGAATACGTTATCAAAAGTCAAAGTGTTCCAAGTCTGAAAAAATAGAAGATGCTTTATTATTGGAATGCCCACTGGTAAGATTACTTTTTACTAGAGTACTGTTGTGCAAAATACTAAATTAATATATTTTGGTGAAACATATTTAGAATGGAGTGCTCTTTCCTTCCAAACTATTATCTCAATGTTTTGATGGAGTTAGGTTATTAAAGGTTTGCAACATGTGCCTTATTTATATTAACTGAACATTTGGAGGTATACTTCTCTGAAGTTCTCAGTAGTGCATTCAAATGTTTTTTTGGTAAGCTTTCATGGAAGATTTTAAAAACAGTGCTTTTATGTTTATGCAACTAATTCTTAATTCCTTAAAAAATAAATTCTAGTTAAATTTTTCTTTGTTTTTTAAATAGCAATGACAGTAGCTGGGACTTTTAGTTTTCCCCAGATCTGTTGACATTAAAAAAAAAACAAAAAGCAGATACACTGGCAGCCCATTGAAGCAACTCTGCCCAAAAACTATTCTATTGTTTCTCACTAATAATTACATAATTTCTCTCCTTCATCCAGTGTCCACAGGGCTTAGAAATATTAGCCCTATCCTTGAGTTGCCTAAAAATAAAGCAGTGTAAATACCATTCATAGCAGTTACCACTGTTGAGTTACCACTGAATGTCTTATATTGAAATATTTTCTCTTCAAGATTGGTATCAATTAGATCAATAAGCAATTTTTTGCAAGGCAAGGATGCTTTAAAAGGTGTCTTTTCTAGAAAAGGTAACTGTCTTGCAAAAAGTATGACAACAGATTATTTATGTGATAGGTGATTATTTGGCATGGACATGACCTTAGAGATACTGATCTGATTAGCAGGCAGCTTTCCTCCTTGAGTTTCTGAGGAATGTGTATTTACTTTTGTGTTCTGCTGACTGTTTCAAAATGCTATGTATTCTCCTGATACAAACTTTTTTCTAACAGCCTTTTTGTATGTAGGGGGAAATGCTACCGAATCCATCTGATTATAAACCTTCCTTGATAGTGTTGACAGTGCAGAACTGGCTTCTACGTCTCTCTGCTGATAGTGGAGAAGTACTGGAAAAAGTGTATCTTGCTGGTTCCTGTTGCAAATTCTTCAGGTATTATCAACAACTAGGCTTTATATAATGTCCAGTCATTAGTAGTATAGTGGAGAAGGAGAGCTTAATACAATTAACAGTGATTAATACTGTTGAGGAGAAGGGGAATCATGTTTATTTTAGTTCTATCCTAAGGCTAACAACAGGTTTGTTAATCTAGAACATTACCTGGAGTACTGTTCCTGCATGCTTCTACCTGTAAAAGAATTTCATCATCTTAAGTATTATGGGGTCAAACTTGATATCAAGTTCCAAAAAACCTAGACTACTATTTGCTTTTATCTGACAACTTTACAGGCTTTAGTACTGCGATGGCAACGTACCAGGAGAGGACCTTACGAGCTGAAAAACAAACCTGATCAAACATACAATGTTCAAAGCCTGAGCTGTTTTTAACTGGCAAAGGTTCTTTATCATAGGGTAGCCATTTTTCTCTTTTAAAGCAAAGCAGTTACTGCTTCTGGTAAACTGCTTCTGCTTCTTTTTTTCAGTTTTCAGAAGAAATTATTTTCGTTAGGCTAAAGGATAACAAAGTGGTGATTACAAATGGAAGGAGAAAAATTAAGAATGTTCATGCTTTCCAATTTTTTTCTCACAATCCTGTATGAAATAAGCCATTCCTAGTTCCATGGATTTTGCATTATTGCAAACAGAAAACATCTTGAGTACTTCTTCCAAATCAAATACTGAAGTTTGCCTGGGCACAGGCATCTGCTTAGTTATAGCCAATTATATTTGATGTGAAATAATGTATTTATTAATAAATGGTTTTAAGTGATTAAGATCGGTCTTTCTTGTCACAAATAGGTATCTGAGCTGGGATACTCCTCAAGAGGTAATGATTGTAAAGTCAGCTCAGAATAAGCTCCCTGCAGGAGCACGGCAGGTAAGTTTGTTGAAAAATGTCATTTTTACAATGTTGATCAAAAAAATTTACAAGCACAACGATGGGGACATTATACATTGTTATTATGGTAGAAGATGAAGGTGTCCTACGATTAATAACTATATTCAGTACTGTTCCTTCCCAGGCAGGAATCCGACAGGCTGTATTGTTTTATCTTGCTGTATTCCAAGTTTTGCCTCTTTCATTCATTGGAATGCTGGAAATAAACAAAAAGGTAAGTTAATTTCTCTATTAATGTGTGATCTGTAATGTAGTTCTATGACAGCTGTAGTTTAGGCACTTGTTTCAGAGTTTCAGAAGTCATACTTGTAAAAGCAATTCAAACATTAATTAGCAGTACTCTTGTAGTTCTTGGGTCTGTTAGGGGCATTGGGGCAAATATTCTTAATTCTAGTGACCAGAAGAGAAAATACAAATGGATTCTGTTACTGGGATACTCTTTGGCATGTAGAATGACTTTAGCCTTTTCTTAGAACAATCATAAGAGTTAGGGAATCCTAAAGTGATTTTACACTTCTTTTTACCTCCTTAAAGAATGGGTCAGTGGCAAACCTCTCTTTCTTAGTAATAGTCTATGAATTCTATATGCAGTTACAAATATTTCAAATTTTTATTATCACTGTTACTGAATGACAAAAGTAAATATGTCTTGCTTTATCAGTCAAGAACAAACAACCTGAGTTCAGTTTCTGACCTGTAACTGTATATACTAAGGATGAAACCTTGAGCCACATTGTGATTTTTACTGTTCTATTTTAAGTCAAGAAAGATCTGGATACAACTTACAGATGAAACAGTACAAACATGCAAACTCTGTCTTTATGGTTCTGTGAGGTACAGTGTCTTTTAGGGTCCAGAGCTATAAACTGGAATTTTAGTTGGTGCTGGGTTGGGTTGAGGCTGTAATTGTGATTGGGCTGGCAAGTGAAGGCATGGGGTTTAACTTTTTCATTTGGGCCCATGAAAGTTTGGGGGTACTGTGTATTGTTCTGTCAAAATTAGTATTTAGGACTGGAAAAAATGTTACCGGTATCAAAGGTATTCTCAATCTGGTTAGGAATGGCATGCCAGATTCATCATGCTCATAGCAGGTGAAACATCTGAGAGAGCACTTCTTCAGCTGGGTCTGTACCAAGTACTCATCAGAGAAATTGTTAGAACTATAATGAAAGAGCAGCATTTGGGATGCAAGAATACACCCAGCAGGAGATAAAACCAGTGAATGCAGTGCCAAACCTGATACAGATCAGTGGAATGTAACTGTTAGATCAGAGTAGGGGTTAGCGTTACTGTTTAAGACTGCAGAATGCACCTCATGCATCAACTTTACTGAGATGATAAAAACCACAATAAATTCTGAGTTCAGAGTGGCTAAGATGTCAAGGGCAGAAAGGAGACTTTAGGGTTGGAAGATTATTAGAGTTTGTGCCTGACAGACACTGGGACCTAAACTAATAAAAGTATTGAGAAAGAGCCATAAAACTATATAAAAGGCAAAGTCTCAGGAGTGAATGTCTTTCAAAACCAAACATGACAAAATCACTGGCAGTGTTAAGATGTAGGTGTCTTACAGTTCCTGGGTTTCTTTATTTTTTTATTGCTTTTAAGCCTGCTTTAACTGGTTTAATTGCTTTTTCACATAGTGAGTCATATTAAAGAAAACTGCATTTCCAAGCATATCTATTAAAAAAAACTATGAACTTCACATGTTGATATTAATTAAATATTAAGAATTAGTTTGTGGAGTTGGCTCCATGATGTGTTAAGCAGTGGCACAAATGAATAGTGCATAATTATTAAAAAGGATAAGTCAGCTTCTCATGTATATGTCTAATTTGGATTCAGAGAGAATCCTGTATTCTGTGACAGCTGGATAATGTAGTTATAGTACAGCTGTATGCAGTCACAGAGTTGTGATTAGACTAGTATTTTACCCTGGTGATGAAGAAAGAACAAGATCTGAAATCAGGACTTTTACATTGAGTTGCTAGTTTTGCTAACATTCCTGTGGGATGCTTAATAATATAATCTATTCATGTATGATAATAACTGGGTAGCATGATATGAAGATATACTGAGAATTGATTAGAGCATGAATCTGCTTGCAGAATATGACTAATCTAACCTCAGGTGTTACTACAGTGCAAAGGATTAAAGAAACTCAGCAGAAGAGATGAGTTACAGAAAACTTCATGAACTTAAAACACTGAACATAGAGTTTGGTGAGAATAAAAAATAAAGTGATGGCAAAATCAAGGACATAACATCAGTTATTTGTGTTCTCTCTCAATTATTTCTTTTCTAATAGAATATTTTTTGCTTAATTTTATTCCAGATTTTTGGTAATAGTGTGACAGATGTTGCGGTTTCTAATGGAATCCTGATTGTAATGTATAGCATGGGTCTGGTCAGACTCTACAACTTCAAGGCCATTTTGGAACAGGTAATGAAATACAAAGTTTTCATTCAGTCCATGCTATTTTGGGGTAACAAGTTATAAATATTCATGTAATATGTACCATAAGAACGCAGAGTGGGGGTATGTGTCAAAGCATAGGTTCCTGCCTAAATCTATTTAGGGTCAGAAGATACAAATGGATACACTATCAGAAAAATTACAACAGTTACAGGTGCAAAACATGAGAGATATGGGGTCAGAGGGGCACTTCTGAGGAGTTATGGAAATGTTACACCAGATGTGCTCCTCTTTACACACCTAGTCTGTAGTTATAGAGGATTGTTAAGGCCAGAAGCTGGTGGGCATGGGGAAGTTTGATCTCAAACAGAACTGCAGTGAGACTTATGAGTATATCCTTCCATTCAAAAATCAAATATCAATTCAAAAATAAGACCTCAAGTAGTACCTAAAAAGATAAAGAATGCAGTAGTAATAGAGCAGTAAAACTAAACAGCGAGTAAATATGCATCTGTAAAGCTAAATTGTTCTGTGTTATTTTAGTTCATGGAACAACAATTTGATTTGGGACAAGAATTCAACTGGAATGGTCAGGTGGGAGTTGTAGGAAAGTATCCATTTGGTCTTCCATGTAACATTAAAATAACAGGTAATTATGATCTTTGTATTGGCATGACTGGTGGCTTTTGTGGATTAATTATGATTTATTTCACACTAAGAAAAAAAATTAAAATTACTGTGCTCGTATTGTGCTGTAGCTGTATTTCTGGATTTACATTATAGTAAAATGTGCTTTGCTTTACTTCTAATTCCAATAGTAATTATATAGGACATACCAAGAAAACTATTAGAGCAACTAAGCTATCTGAAAAACTTTTTAAGCAATGCATGAAATGGAAACCCCTTTCTTTATTTCTGAGACACAACTGCTCTTGAGAAAGAGAAAGGACTAGGACAGCTGTTAGTAGCACCCAGAAACAGTATATGGTATTTAAGCAAAAGATGTGTGGACATTTAATCTAACTTGCAGAGGAAATTCAAAGAGATTGATACAATTTGTCCAATTTGCATTTTGATATTCTAGGTTGTCAGAAATGTGCCAGTTTCAGTAAAACGAATTCCTGTAGAACAAATTATTAAAACCAATTCTAATGCCCCAAAGCATTAAATTGTAAATGTTCTGCATTATGTAATGTCTTTTTTTTTCTGAAACCAAACCAATCATAATTTGGTGCTAAGAATCTTAATGAATGACCAAAGCCTGAGACTTCCACACTTAAGGCATCTTAAAAAAAAAAAAGAAAGTCGGTTTCACGACTATCAAAGAACGCATGTGTTTATTCATTTAGTTTTTAATGTTTCTGTATTAAATGCTTTTTACAGGTGATTGTCCACACAAAAAATGCTTTTGGTCTGTTTTCAGAATGTCAGATTGTAAGAGACAAATCAATCCAGATTTATATAAAAATGAGGGAGCACACAAAGATAAAATACAGACATACATACTGAAGTTATAATGCAATGTTTTCTCAAATGAAAGTAATAGGCTGCTATATTTGATGTCTCAGTTTTTGCAAAGGGAAATCTTCCCCCATTTTTCTCTCTGTATCAATCTGTGAATGCACCATTTAATGTTAGGGACCTGTGCAAAACATGCTGTGGGAACTTTAATAGGAAGATTTGATCTCACGGCTTATAGATCATTGTGGTTTGTTTTTTTTTAAACCATTGTACTGGAGAAAATATTTTGATCTTGAATCATATTCATAATTTGTGATTAGGAAATTTTGAACCCATGACATACATCTGCCATGGCTGTTTTTTACAAATAGTTGCATTCCTGTGGTTTTTGAGTTGTTTTCTTTTAAGAATGAAATGGCCAAATGCTTCAGTGAGCAAGATCTTAACACTTTCAGAGTGCAGGCTTGTATTTACTAGAATTTAACTGTGTGTAGTTTTCCTACTTACTTAGTCCCAGCCTCCCTACAGAAATTGCCTGAAGGGATGGCCATTATTACAGTACTGTTTTTATGGTGTGAGGTACCCAAAAGAAAGTGTATAGAGATCAAAACTTACAGGCTGCTATGTACTATGTTACAACTCTTAACTGGTGAGGAATGGATTCTGGTCACAGTATGTGATTTTCCGAACGGTCCAGAACATAAAACTGTAGTTTGATTTGTTGTTAGATGATACAGTAATTTCAGAAAAAAAAGCAAGGAGAACAATACTTTGTAGAAACCTTTTTCTTATTGTTGTTTCTTTGGTTTTATTTGCATTTAGAACAAATACTTGTTAGTGCTGCCAGGAACAACTTTGTTTAGATAAGTCTGCAGAGTTTAAAGTAAGTGCAAAGAAGCTCAACTGGAGATTGGAAGCTGGCAAGACTTGGTAAAGGACTAGCAAACAATAAAACAGGAGGTGTTAAGCAACAAGAATTTGTGACTTACAGCGGGAAAGAGGGAGTTGAGGCAGCAGTCACAGCTGTTTAGGTGGCTATGATCTTGCAAATCTTTGCCAAATGAACATGAAAGGCATATTTTACAAGCAGCCTCTACTACTCAGTGTTGATATACTATTGAAACACATTTAATTGTATCCTTTAGTCCACTAACCAGAATTTTTGAGGGACCTTGATATATATATGTTTTATTTAAAAAGTTGTTTGGGTAAAATGTTAACACTTTCTTAACTAGTTTTTCATTTTCTGACTGATTTTAGTATCAGTAGGTCCTTTCCTTATGCTTCCATCTTCAACATTCTCTACATTTCCACCAGATACATGAGGTTTTTATAACCTATATAGTTTGTTATATCTTGCACAGAATCGCCCATTTCCTGTGTGTTGCTCCAAAAGGCAAATAGAAGACAGTCACTCTCCAGCTTAGGAAAGACTTCATTTCCATTGGCAGTGAACTAATTCCATTCAGTCTAAATGGCTAAGTTGATGGAAGCATGAACAAAAGGAAGAGGAGAGAAGCACTCCATAAACATAATATCTGATGTCATGTGACATCTTAGCACCACTGGCAGCTAGGATAATTATCCAGACTAAGCAGGATAAGAACAAGTCAAAATTTGGATAAGACCTTTGGGACACAAAGTCCAGATAAGAACCTTGTTCTCCTTGTGCTAATTTGGTTTTTATATTCTGCCTGTTTAAATTCCCCTTCTAATTGCAGATTTTCTCTACATTTTGTCAATTTTTCCCCAGCTTTTCTCTGTATTGTTAGAAAGAGGTGGTCTTCAGTCTAAAATTGATTCTGTTATAGCAGCTGTAGAAATTGCTTTAATTTAGCTAGTTGGCAGTTGAAAAGTTCTGTGCAGTCCATTTCATTCAAAGATGCCTCATTTAGTAAACAGAAGACTTGTAAGAATGGCATAGTACATCTCTGTAATTTATCCCAGCTGAACTGATAGGAAAACTAGATACCTTTTGCCATTAATTGCAAAAATTTCTATATTTTGATTGATTTTTGCGAACTCAGCTACAGATTGCATCCATTGTGGTCCACAATATTTTGTTGTATTACACAAAGGGAGAAAGCAGAATCTGAATATTCTATCTTCCTGCAATTAATTCTGTTATTTGAGATTGCTGCTTGCTGTTTCCAGTTATTTATCACTGTTTTTCCCAAGAGAATAGTGACCATTTTCATATGGTCTTCAATCTGTTCATGTGTACATCCTTTCTCAATCAGATGAGCTGGATTAATTTGAATTATTTGCTGTGTCTTTGCTCGTAAGAAAGGTACTAGAAAAGTAGTTCAGCATCAAGATCTGAGAAGGCAGTAACCCTCCAGAGAGAACTGCAGATGTGCACCTGGATGCCAGGTGAGGTAGCATAGCTGGTGCTGGAAAAAAGTTCACAGCCAATGTGTTTCCACCAGTCTTCAAAAGTTGTGAAGAATTAGTAGCTTTATTGGAATTTAGAATTGTAAGGATCATTGGAATTATGACTGTTCTGCTACTAATGGTGTTAACATTACCGAATATTTGCAGATACCCCACCTTTGCTATTTGAAGCATCTTCTCTGGAGAATGCATTTCAAATTGGAGGTTACCCTTGGCATTATATCATCACACCTAACAAGAGAAAACATAAAGGAGTCTTCCATATTTGTTCTCTGAAAGACAATGCTTTGGTAATATATTCAGAAAGCAGCTTCTCTGAAATTAATGTGTATAATGTTTGTCTTCATCTCTTATTCTGAGTAGGTAATAATACCTTTGTTTACCAGTGTAGTGCTTTCACAGGGATCACCCCAGTATCAAATCAGCTATCCCATGGAGTCATGTGTAAAATACTTTCTTCTGAATTAGTACTGCTTCTCGTATTTCCTTCATTTCAATATAACAGTAGCACTCTGAGCTACACAGCACTGTATTCGTGACTTACAAGTCTCATTACCTGTTTCCTTGCATGGTAACATCCGAATGCACTTCTGACTAGTCAGCCTACTAAATGTTTTTAAAGAATTATTTTAAGAAATGGCAGAATAAATGTCCTTAATGTTTGTAGTTTATCTTTGACTTGTACCTTTTCTCTCTCCCTAAAAAGATTTCATTGTGCAGTTTAATCACCTTCTGTCCCTAGAAAGATTTTATTACTTAGTTTAATCTGTTCTTAATTATTTTTGTTTATGTACTATTCATCATATGAATAATATTTTTTGTGAGCTCTCCATCTCAGCTTTTATTTTGAATCTGGAATTGACCTGATAATCATTCTGTATTACAAGCAACTTCTAGGCCTGTTCAGAGTTTCTTGACTAAATAAGTCTCATCTGTAAAGTCCTTACCTCTTTTGCTAGCCTGATCAAATAAATTATTTCCCTCCTATCTTATTTTCAAAACTGATGTTTCACAACTGTAGCTGAAGATCAATTTTGATTCAAATGGACTTGTAGAATCCTTTCTCATCTGTTTTTTTCTATGTGGGTTCATATATTTGGCAATTTGAATGATTGATGTCTGCGAAATTTAACAACAGAAAGCCACTGCCAAAATCCCAAGATTTTGACCAGCTTGCATCTGATTGCTGAAATCACAAGGTATCTCAGGCTTACAGGCTCCACAAATAATTTGCACAGAAGAGGCCAAGCCTGAGGTTTGAAGCTCAAGTCAAACTTTGTGCTAATATTTGTTTCATGTCTTGACACATCCCATGTCTTGGATACTCAAATAGCTGGAATTGTTGAAGTGTTTGCACAGTGTAGGCTAAATCTTAATTTTCTTAGTTTCAGGAGAGATAGGATGATACATAGCTAAGGTACAAGGTTATTGCTTATTGCATATTAAAAATCTTGAACCTGCTCCACTGAATATCTTGAGAATTGGAACTGAGTCTTATTGTTATTATTATTGTTCCACTGCCATCCTTTCTGGTCAGGATTAAGAGCAATACTTAAAACCTTCAGAGGTATATAGTGAGTAGCTCAGTACTTCCTCTTTAATTAGATCTCTGAGACTTTCAAAATACTAATATTCTAAGCTTTTCTTTTCTTCTTCAGGCAAAAAATGGCATACAGGATATGAAATGCTGTTCACTTGAACCTGACTGGATATATTTCCATCCAGATATGTCAGGTAGAATAATCCACGTGGGACCAAATTTGATTAAGTATGTTTTATCACCGTTTTTCCCTGATTTTTTACTCAAATTTTTTTTTCACTAGAGGAGAAGTTGCATAAGTGCATAAATTCAGTACTTGGACAATTGGCAGGCCCAAACACTCATTAGGCTATAGAAAATGTAAAATCTATTGATTTGTCAGAATCAAAAGTTCTAGAAACGTCTGCAGATTTCTGTGTGATGAATGGGGGCACTAGAGGCCACAGTTTACATTTTGACATGAAAAGATTCAAGGACCACTGTGTTAAAATTTGACTGATAAACATAAATTACAAAAATAATTTATTTCCATTTTATTTATTTACAATGTTTTAATGTACTGGATTTTAAAAAATTATATTAAAATGTTGTAGTAAGCAGATTAGAATACATGACTTACTTTGCAATTTCTGTTTCTTTTATAGAGTCTTAAAGCTTAAGGAAGTTAAAAATCATGCAGATCAAATGGAGATTGCAGAAGATTTTACAATTGTAGCCAACAGAGAAAACTGTGTGAGTTTAGTGTCTGAGATCACAATGTATGATTTTGAGCTATACTCAGGGGGTTGGCATATGGGAGTAATCACTGTGTTTTACAGGCTTATTGAAAGACATTCTCTGTCTTCAATGGACTTTAAGCAGTATGAAAAGAATTTTCAAAACAATAACACTTTCAGGATAGATTTCTGAAACCTCCAGTCTTTTCTTTAGTGTTCAGCATTCTTTATGGTGTGCAGTGTAACCATGTAATCATGGATATAAAACATACTTAAAAGATGGTGACAGATTTCCTTCAAATGAAGGTGCCACCATAATTGTGTGCATCTCTGGTGCTCAGGTAAGTTGATCATTCAAATGCTAGAAATGTTTCAGGTCTCTGATAACTTAGGGATTAAGTCCTCATAGGACAACAAAGACAATACATTGCTTCCAAAAGTCTTTCTTTTCCTGGCTGTGCGCACCTGTCACTCTCTTGTGACAAGCTTTGCATTCATCCAACCCTTGGTGAGCCACATTAGTGGACTAAGGTAACAGAATAATAACCTGGCAGAAAAGGTGAGTATTTTCTGCTTGCTTGTTTTGCTGAACGGGGGCAGAACAGGACTGAATCATCAGAAGAGTGCAGAAAGGTGGAATCAAGTGTGAGGGGATGATTTAAAACTACTGGTAGAACTGAGCTCTTAAGTCACCTCAGTTGTTTCATGAAGTCTTTTGTGATACAGAATCACAAAGACAATCTAATGTCAAAAAGGTTAAAGAGCGCATGTGAAAAAAAATTTAGGTAGTGCCTGGAACTGTCATTTTGATTCAACAGACAAGGTTATGTCTTACCTAAAAGCAAGTTTTTATAGTTTGAATACTATAAAATGGCTGCAGATCTGTGATACTAATTTTGAAGCTTTTGCAGAAAAAAGGTTTGTATATTAAAAGTCTACACAAACTCAAAAATAAAACTTGCGCTGAATTCAAAAACTAAATGCTAAGTCATCTAATAAGTTGCCATACTGCTTTTTGAGGGTTGTTTAGATAACTTCTGTTACAGTAATAACAAAGATATACGAGTTCTAATCCTGCCTGTGCTCTGCTTATTCCTTTTGACTTCTATTAAGACACTGATAACCCATTTTTTAATATCTCTGGTGTTAATGAAGCCCAGTGGAAGCAGCCATGGTGACTTAAGATGCTACTTCCCCCATCTTCTGGAAGTAAAAGTTTAGGGGAAAAATGGTGGTTATTTTGCAGTCTTATTTCTCATTCCAGCATCTTGGTCCTAGTCACTTCTGTTCAAAAGATTATGGTAGCTGAGAACCTTTGCAGCCTCGGTGGGACACCTCTGAATATGAGTAAACAGCAATAATATCTCAACTAAAGTCACCAAGTTCATGAACCCTCACAAAGAAAGCAACAACACCAGGGCTATGCATAGCTAATGAGTAAAACAAGGTCAAAAGCAAAATATATCAAACAGATACAGTGTCAAATTCATAGAAACTAAATTGCTCCGAAGTCTAGAGACACTTTTTTATGTTTCTCCAAAAGGTGAACAACAGTGTTACTGTAACAGCTTCTGGTCGAGTGGTGAAAAAGCGTTTTACCTCGCTGGATGATGACCCAGAACAAGAGGTAACTGATGTAGTGAGAGTACTTCATGGATTATTTTAGTGTTAACTAGCCAGAAACCCTTCTTGTTTCAGGTGCAGTGGGTGTAACCATTAGCTGTGTATATCTTTGAGTTCTTTATGCTTCATCCCTGTCTTTGTCCTCTTTTAATTGCTTCACATGCTGTTTATCATCTTTTCTCCTTGGTTGACATTTGAGCTTTGGATTTTCTTTCTTTCAAGCACACAAAAGACATGTTTTACATTTTTCTCCATTTAAATACCTACTTTGAACATTTCTTATAAAGCATTTTATGAAATGAACTTTTTCTTTTCCTCTGCTTTAGGATCCTCTTGTCTTTTTTATAGTATCTCAACTTTATTTTTCTCTCCCAGTTACTCTGGATTGTAGGATAAGGTATTTAACACTTTTCCTTTAAGTAACTGCTTCTTGAGAATGAAAATGCCACTTGACTTGGTGTTGAGTCTTAAAAGGTTATGAAAAATACTTTTTAGCTCTCTGTATAAAGCTGGATCTGTAACAACAGGTAAAAATTCACCAGTTTCTGGCAGTCACTCCTATTCTTTATTCTGAAGAAACAGATTTTACTGTGGTAAAAATACAGCACAGTCCAATATAACTCTTAAGGGTCTGCAGTTTATTTCTATTCACTTTTTCTTTCAACCATAATAAAAATAATTGCACACTATTTTTTCCCTGCTGTTACACTTTACTTGTGATTCCAGTAAATGTTTTTACATTATGGAAGAAAAAGACTGGTTTGAATTTAAAGAGTATGTCACAGTGAGATAAAGGCAATTAAGATAGTTCATACCTTCACATTTTGGACTCAGTTCTTCACTGACATATAGTCTGTGGAGCAAGAGGGAGATTTGAACAGAACAGACAGATATTCATGTAAATGGCATTACTCTAATGTACCCATTCCCTCAAAACCAGTGATGGTTTAAAGCCACACTGTCTCTTAACATCTCTGCTTCAAGAGCCTAAATATATTTCTTTGGCCACTTTAGAAGTACTGCTTTTATATTTCCTGTATGTTACATATAAAATACATGTACTTGCACATTAGGATTTTTTTCAGAACATCACTTTCATTTCTCCTGCTTAAGGAATTTTGCCGAAATACCATGACAACTCATGTTGGGAAAAATGCCTGTTGCGTATCAGAATCCCAAAGTTTTCTTTCAGACCAGAAGACTTAAGAACTAGAATTTTCCCAATTCTGTTTTCACCTGAAAGAAAAAAGTGCTATGCAATTTAGGTAGAGAGGAATGTGAATTTATGTTTGATTTTTAAACTTGAGGTTTTGTTTTTCCTAAGACATTCAAAATTGTGGACTACGAAGATGAACTGGATTTATTATCAACTGTGGCAGTTACTCAGATAGGAGCTGATGGAAGAGCTCACCTTGACTTTCATTGTAACGATCATGGGATTCTACTTAAGAGTATTCCATTACAGGAGTCCTGGGATGTGGTGAGGAAAATTTCTGTCTTTTGTTCACATTTTCTCTTCCCCATTCTCATTTTCCTCCCACTTTTGTTCAGATTTGAAGCAGATACATAAGTAGTGTTGCAAAGGGATGAGATTTGTATGAAATAATAATCACAACTCTAAAATTGCAAGTATTCCATCAGACAGTAGTTAATTTACCTGAAAATCTCCATTATTTGAAATTGTGTTGGGGTTTTTTTTGTTTGTTTGTTTGTTTGTTTTTGTTTGTTTTTGTTTGTTTTTGTTTGTTTAGTTTGGGTTTTTTGCTTTGTTTTGTTTTGTGAGTGTGTGTGTGTTTGGGGGTTTTTTGGGTTTTTTTGCATTTTGGTTGGTCAGGTTTTTTTGGTTGGGATAAGGGTTGTCCTTCATGTATTTCTAATGTATCAACTTATATACTCACTCTATGGCTAGTTACATCAGTTAAGTTTACAACTTTTAAATAGTCTCCCTTGTTTCACTTGAACTACTCATGCATAGAATGAAGCATGGACCTCACTGTATATATTTGGAAAGATGGAACAGGCTGTTCATACAGTCTAAGTTTATGTAGACATCCAACTTAGATGGTCTGAAATTTTCAGCACCTTTGTGTCTCTTTTATCATTGACTGCATAGGCAACTTGTGATCTGAATTTAGATTCCTAAAATAGGGATGTGAGAAACATCTCAAAGTTTAAAATTCTGTCCTTTATCTGGAAGAGTAATCTCTGTGTATCCACACAGAATTTCTGCCTGATCATGGAGGTCACCAGTGTTAAATCCTTTTTGTTCCTCATGGAGAATTATATGGATATTAGCAAGTTGTGGAAATAGAGACTGCAATCAATTTTTTTTCTCTCATTTCAGACTTACAGTCATGAAGTTTACTTTGACAAAGACCTCATATTACATATAGAACAGAAGCCTAACAGGAGATTCAGTTGCTATGTTTACCAAATGGTCTGTGATACTGCAAGAGATGATGATTGTTAATGCTATGAAGAAAACCAGAAAGTGTTTTGTAAAAAAAGGAGGGAGAACTTTTGTATATATTTAAGCCATAAACACCAGCTACAGAGACTTCAATTTGGATGCTATTTAAGGACTCCATACATAGGAAGTAGTCAACTACGGTTTTTCTGACTGGATTTAATCTTAACATTTTATACTACTACATGAGGTCTTGTTTCTTTTTTTTTTCTTTGTGACACTGTACACTTGCCTGTAGCTCATCATGGCTTTTCATGTATTCACCAGTTCATCATTAATGCTAGATGCAGCCTTTATTGCTTCTCTTCAGCAACAGGATTGAAATATCGGACATCAAGGAGAAAGATGTGGACTTACTGATAATCTACCATCCTCTGTGATCTGTTATATGGTTTTACCTATGCAACTCTTATACAAATTGCTAATTAATAAAAGTATGTAAAACTATCTAGGATAAATTTTGTATTTAGTATGAAAATTGTAGTGTTACCATTAAACCACTTAGACAAAATCCTTCTCTTGGTTTTGTGTGAGAAATAAAAGCACTCAGGTTTTCTGGTTGTGTATGATTTGGTTTAAAGAGAAATATTAATAAATAATGTATTTTACTGTCTTTTTAATATATCTTTTTATATGTTTTTACAAATATATATAAGCAAGTAATTCACTGCTTGTCCCTGTGTTAAGGGTCAGGAGTTGTTCAGTCTGAGCCAAAGCTTCCAGCTGTTCACCCTTATTACTGTGTGCAGCCTGATACTTTGGAGTGCTATGGGGTATCTTCAGAATGCAGAATTAAAGCTTTCATTTTAAATTAAAAAACACCCACAACAACAAAACACAGGCTGTAGAGTTCAAAAAAAAAGTGTTTCCAAATGCAAGCCATAGATGGGCTCAGGAGAACAGCTCATCAAAACAGAACTCATTACCTCCACTGTCATCGTGAGCATGGTAATTCTAAATGGAAATATTTCTTTTTGCTCCAGGCTTTACTAATTAAATGTGGATCATTCTAGATGATGCAATAGGGGAGAGCTCTAGAAGAGTGATAAAAATCTTCTGTTGTGAGTTTTTCAAGAAAATGCAAAAGAAAAAGTGAATTACAATTGTGGAAAAAGAAAGCAACACAAAAAGGATTTTTAAGAAGATAATGAAACAACAGTAGAAATAAAGGGCAGCAGCCAACACCCAACTTCCACCCTATCTTCCATAAGTTTTCACTTTGGGTCCAGGAATGAAGACCAGTCCCGCACCTGCTATTTTATAAGTAACTGTAAGTAATACATGAAGGTAAAAAATAATACGAAGCTGTACTCTAAGACAGAAGACCCATCTTTTAAGCAGATACTTAAGATAAATTTTGTACTCATTGCTGTTTGGCTTTTAGAAGCAGTTCCTCCCAGAGAAGGACATTTAAACTTCATAATTTATTAAATAGTGCAAGTATAGTTCATGAAGACAAGCTGTAGCTTTCAGGAGTTTGCTCTGCTTCCTAGTGGCTCATTTTTAAGCTATTGCAGACTTATGAAGTGATATTCTGCTAAATCTATAAATGTACATCAGTATATATTTTTTAAATTTTATTTTAAATGCACCAATTTTTAATGACCAAAAGGCAGCCCAGACTTTGAAGACTGAATCTTGTGTAAGAAATTCTATTACTCTAAATGCACACTGTTGCTGCACTACAGATAAGGGCAGATGTTTTATCCTGGCAGGTCCCACATAGGCATTTTCACTCAGAAGAAGTTTCTATTTACTTAAAAACTCCTTGAAAGCTATTTAAGAATAGACAATCCCAAATGACTAGCCCTGAACACTTTTGAGTGTCTTGGCACCCTACCTGCAGCCTGGAACACACTAAAAAAGCAGAATCATTAAATGCTTATGGTTTGTGCTTTTCAAGTTGTATTCTGCGCCTATGCAGAGACTCAGAAATTTCTAAAAATAAACTTCTGTTTAAATGGGAGGAAAATGCTGACCACACACTAGTAGTTTCTACACTGTTTAAAATAACTATCTAAACCAAATACAAATATTTGCATGTTTGGTGGCAGCCCACCTGAATCAACTGCTTTTACTTCAAGTTAAATTTCTAAACAAAACTCATCTGCCAGAAAAAAAGACAGTACTTTACTTTGCCAGGAGATTTTGTATGCAAGCATTTTTTAGTCACTGTTGCTGGCAGGGGTGTACTATTGTGTAGTGTCAAATTTATATTAAATGTGGATTAATGCATTAATTAGAGTAAGATGGAGAAAACAAACATTTTCTTCACTCTCATAGGTAGTACCTAACTCCTTTATGATGGGGAAACCCATTTACTCATAGGTTTTTATTTTACAAAAATCAGATTATGGAACTATTAGCATGAAATTGTGAGTACCCTTACTTCCTATGATTTTCATGGGTGTTTAGCACGCATGCCATGGCTTCCAGAGTATGCAGATAAAGCCTCAATTAATTATATCAAATGCAGTCTCAAGTGCCTCCTTTAAAAGATCAAACCTGAAAGGCTCAAGGCCTATGCTTCCATTATTTTCACTAGAACTAGATGCCCAAGGAAAAAAGATTTTTTATATATATATATACATACATATATATATAATATATGTATATATATGGAGAGAGATGTAAACATATAAGTGGACTGCTAATGTGAGGAAAGATTCTCAAATGTGTATTTCAAACATAGACTTAAGGTAATTTCACCCAAACTTTCTGCATTTTCAGTGTGGGGAAATGTTTCTTTATCCCTTTTTTTTTTCCCCCTCTTTTTTTTTTCCGTTTTTATTTTTCTTTCTTTTTTCTGGATATGTCCAGTTACTTTACTGGCACAGTTTCTTGGTAATTTTATTCTAATTTTGTCTTTTATTTTCCTCTTGTTATTGAGAAAAATACTATTTATATTACTTAACAGTAACTGAAGATTGCCAAAAACTCACCAGCAAGAATTTTTTTTTTCTTTAAGGAACTGTAACAGCTATTCCACATGATAGAACAGCTAATAAATTTGTTTGGTTCCCGGTCATAATAAAGATTGTTAATAGGAATACCTGCAAGAAAGGCCACCTGTTATAGGCTGGCATGTAGGCTGAGTGCTTTCTGAAAGAACAGTGGTGAGGAATTGCTGTTTGCTGCTTAAAGCAAGATCTCTCAGCGCTCTGCCTGCAAAAAGGAAAATGTTGGTCTAGTAATCAAAAAGGTCATGGACTAGTGAATTCATGTTGTATTTCACCTAAGGTTGTTTGATGCAAGCTTTCTGCTGTTGCCAGAATGAACAAAACCTAAACATAAGAGCAAAAAAGGGGAAGTAGTAAAACTGGTTTTCTAAGACTGAATCACAAAAGAGTATCTAGAACAGCAACTGACTTCTTTTCTAGCTGTCAAGTATTGCTACAGTATATAATCTTTAAAGAGCTTTTTTCTTCTGGACTTGATCTGATATGTATGTAGCAATGCCTCACCAATAATAACTGAATTGTATCAACAAGTCAGAGAGGACCACTTGAAGCTCTCTGGTTGCTAGACTTGGCATTTATACAACTATAACTTTAGTAGTTATTTCTGCTAAAATTACAAAGTTATGACCAAAATAATCTTCAGGTTATTATATACTTATATTCTTATAGAAGAATTTTATGTTAGTGTATTCTAATATTTATAGATTGAAAAAAGTAGTTAAAGTGCTTGCTTTGGCTAACAAAATATAAACAACTGCAAAAATAGGTTGATTGGTTTGTTTTGATTTTTTTAAATAAAAGAAACTAGGTATCCTAGCAGAGTGAAGAGTTACAATAATGTGATTAAGAACTTCTTGGTATAGCCTAGTAACTCAGTACACTGGGTGTACAAATGCATTATTCCTGCCTGAGTGAAGAAGGAATACTGGGTTGTTGAGAACAGTATATTTTTAGAGAGGAGTAAGTTGCACATTCTTCTCAGGAAGAAAAAAGGAAACATGGTAGGGGAAGCTAAAATTCACTGGAATTACTCCACAAAGTGACTCAAGAGCTCTGGCTTACTTGAGATGCTGCAGGAGAAGCAACACATTCCACACAATAGGAGTGCAGGTTCTCCAGACACTCAGTAACAGCTGCTTGCCAGAAGACAGACAGGAAAATCATTCTGTTAACATGTTTACTTGGGTGTTCTACATTCAGACTCATACATTGGCAGTTTTCCCTGTTATCTTCTGTATCTGCAGTTAGTCTCAACTTTGGATGTTGCCTGCCTCTAACATGCAATTTGCAACACGGTTGCGCACATTTCCATGCTCCGGGGCAATGGAAATCGAGGAAACTCCTAAACATTGACACCACACTCTTCCTATTTTAGCCCTTTGTAATGCCACTGCTTCTTCTTTGTATTACTGAAAGCTGGCTTGATTTTGTGACAGTCTTGGAAACATTTTGTTTTGTGGACCAAAGCAGCATACTTCCAGCATTTCTACTTCAACAAAATCACTTTTTATTTTCCACTTCACCATGGCATCTCAATGATTGGATCAGGACAGAGAAGCAAATATGGGATCCCAAAAGTGCTACACCTTTATTTGTATTTGATAAATATATCTGTTTAAAGGCCCAGATGGAATTTCCCAGCCTAGAAACTTAAAAGATGTGAAGGACTAACTTCTCTTGATAAGATTTGCTTTGAGCATAAAAAGAGTGCACATCCTGCCTTTCTCTTGTCATTTGAGTACATACTCACTGGTAAGGCTGGTGAGTGGTAGGGAAGAAAATAAGAAAGCACAAGGCAAATAAAAACTGAAAGCAGTAAAATTTTATAATGTTGCTTTGACAATTCCAACTATTGTCCCACAGTTCCACAACTTTGAAAGACTTCTACAAAATAATTTAAATTATTAGAAAAATATTCTACAACTCACAGAAGCAAAATGTTTATGGATTGAAGAACAACTGCGTTTCATTGCACAGGTTACAATGACTGGCCTATAACCAGCATAGCATTTTGGACAAAAGCTGCACTATGTCTTATTTTATCTCAGCAAAAGCTCTTTCTAGGGTGGAGAATAAGTAAAAATAATTTCTTGATCAGAGTCTTGTTCCACAGTCACAATTTGGAATTTACAAAGACAAATTAGTGATGTTCTCAATAGCAGAGGTCAAATAGTTCTGTTGCTTAAGCATGGAACTCAGTGCCAAAAACAGCAAAAGGATCGTTCTGGTTTGTTTGTGCCATTCAAACATTAAATACTTAAACTACTTTGTCTGTATTACTCCTGGCAAGATAATTTCTACAGGGGTATTTCTAAAGCTTCCACAAGAGTCAGTTATATTAGCTGCCAGAACAAAGCTGACTGGACAATCTCAGCACTTTTGTTTATTTACAAAATGAGCAGCCATCAGGCTTCTGAAAAACTCATCCAAATGCTTTAAGGGATACTGTAACTTACCTGGAATATCCAGGTCTAAAGCTTAGATCTTAAATTACTTCTCCAGCACAGAAAAACAGAGATAAAGTTGTAGCTGGTAAAATAGACTACTCTACTCTTATTCTAAGTACAGCTCTGACAAGTCAGTTATTGGTCACTGAAAACTAGAAACACTTCCTGTATTAAAAAAGTTACATCAGAAGCACAAAATAATGGCCTGCGGTGACATGGTGTGTTGCTTAGATAAGCATTTATGTACACTTATGTCTAGGCTGCTGCTCTCAAAATATATGAATGGTATAGCAATGATGATAGCAGTTGCCAAGTACTGCAGGTGCAATACTGGCAGGAATTCACTGCTGCCTCTTCAAAATAATCTGTCAATCTTTGTCTGATTCATAGGCCTTATTTTGGGTGTCTACTTTGTAGGCTCTTCCAGGTCTGAAGTCACAGTTATCCTACATCTGACAATGCAGCAACCCAAAAAAAGAAGTGCATGTTAGATGATGTCCCAACAGAACTGCTAAGAGGGAACACACACTGACAGAATTGGTAATGTACTGGAAAAATACCATTGTTTCTAGGAGACAGAAGCTCTGGAAAAGAATAGAGATTATGAACTGCTATAGAGCCTATCCACAGTCATAGTTAACAAAAGCAGGTGTTCATTGATCCGAGAGACTTGAAAGCCCCATACAGGATAGTTTCATTTTTATGCCAGTGGGGGTTTATTTTCCAAACAGATTATCAAGTGCGTCACTCAGCCCTCAGCAGTCAGCTGTATCATGTTGAGTTCCCAACCCCAAGGAAACAAGAAATCCACTCAGACATCATAGCTGTGCTAAGGATTGCTTCTGATTCTGTACCAATCTAACATTTGCACCAGGTGGGCAAGAAGAGGTGGAAGAACAGAAAACGTGGAGAAATACAAACCAGAATTACTAACTGTACTGCCTGAAATATCTTCTGCATTACAGATGTTCCATAAAGAACATTTCACTTCATCTAACAATTTATTTTGCACCTTGTTCTGGTTTGGTTTATTTGACAATCTCTAAGCTTTAGCATTTCTTCAGTTCTATTAAAAAAAAAAAAAAGTTCATTATTTTTTAGTAAAAGTAGGCTTCATTTTCAGTTCAATACAATTTTGTGTCTGCTCTTGTTATTTGCTGCTTCAACAGGGTAGACCAGTTTGAGCTATAGAAATTCACAACAGTCTTCCAAGAGAGAGAGTTTTATGTTCAGTAAAATCCACTTGAGCAGAAGATTCCTATATGGGACTGTGGGACTGCCAGGGTACTGGCTGTAATCAAAGCTTACTGAAATCAGTGGGAACTGGAAGCATTCTGCAATTAGGAGATTTAAGTTCATAGCAGGTAAATTAAAATAAATATTTATGTCAGTTTTTAGGATTTACAGTAACAAAAGTAATTTTATTAGACCGCCCCATATAACTGGAAAGAATGGACCCATTTTGGGCCCTGTGAATCCTTTTTTTGGGATTTCATGTAAACATTTTGCAATTCTTTGTATGGAACTGATATGCACCATGAAACTGATGCCTTGCAATCTGTAACATTTCAACATGAATCTGAAGGTTTTACAATACTCTTTAAGGAAACACTAACTTTTTAAAAAAAATACATCAAAGATTATAAGATTGTTTAAAAGACAATGAATAAAGGATTCCAGTGGAGGAAAAGATATTTTTACAGGTAAAAACACCCCAAAATTGAGCATGTATATATACTGTGCTGTTTAACCCATAAATTTTTTGTGCATGAGCAGGCAGATCTATGGCTTTATTATATGCTGGTTTGCTAAGAAAACCAAATTAAAATTCATGTAAGAATCCATAGAAAACTTAGTAAAATTTTTACGACAATAATAAGATGACCTCTGTGCCTCATAAACGAATGACAATCTGGCACTCTTGGAAGTTCATGCATGGATGCATTCCTCAGAATATTCAGGGCATCTTCTCTTAGATGCTGTGACTTGTGAAATTTAACAATATCAGTGTTCTAGTTACCATTGTGAGTAGAATGAGCAGCCAGTTAAACCCTGAGGGCAGGTCACACCAAATCCATGCAAATTAAAGCTAAATATCTTCATACAAGTGATGCTCAAGCCAAGCTTTTCTTTTAAATGTCTGTATCTATTTTTAGGAGATTAAAGACAATAATGAAGAAATATATTTGCATCCCACTCCAATCTGGCTTGGGCTTCATGTCTCTGTGTAGATGTTTCCAACACATACGTACGGTGTTTGAATTGGCAGTATCCTACCAGAACTGTTTCCTTTCATTTTCTAGGCCTCAGTTTAAGTGTGAGATACCAGATAGCTCAAATACTAGCCAGAGTAAATAGTATTTTTTTTCTCTCAATTGGTTAATTAACTTCTAATTCATATGTTTCTCAACACTACATATATTTTAAAAGTAGGCTAATCAAATACCAGAAAAGTAGTGTTGAATATATGTTTGGGCATATCCCCCCCACTATAATTGACAGGCTTCAGAGCCAGATGAGTTCTCTACACCAAAACAAAAAGTAACTGCTGAATACATGATTTGAACAAACTGGTCAAATGTTGTATTTTTGGCAGGTTGCCTATTGTCTCTTTTGCAACGCTGTTTTATTTCCGTTTTCCTAACTTCCTTGCAATGGGCCCTTCCATACCTGTTGGAGTTGTCTAAGTTTTGTGTGCTCCCTTTCTTACCTAGTGGATATTTGATATATTTACGCTATTCAACAGAACAATGTCCACATCATCTTGCATACTTGGGCCAGACTCCACATATGAAACTGGATAGTATCTGTTCTACATTTGCAGCACTTAATGAATCCATTGGAAGGGGGTGATCACGGTGGCAAAACAGCGCTCCAACTACATCAGTATCTTCAAGCGTGCTCCTCCTTCTCTGCATGTTCCGTATGTGTTGTCCGCCTGTTCATCACAACAGCGCTCCTGCTTTATCTGTAAGTGCTTCGGGCTGTGGTGACTTATCTTTATGGCAGGTCTGTGAACTCCACAACTGCCTCTCGCACAAAACCCGCGACCATCAGCTCCCTTCCTGTGCTCCCGGGGGGGAGCTCAGTGGGATTGCCACCATGGCAGGGGACAGGCTGACACAGAAAATTCTTTTCTGAGGCGGAGTTCTGAATGTGACGGGCGCGGGTGGGGCGGAGGGGAGCGGAGGGGCGCGGAGTGCCGCCCTGCCCCCTCCCCTGATGCGTCCGTCCCGTCCCGTCCCGGCCCCGCAGGGCCCGAGGCTGAGCCCGACCCCGCCCGGCCGCCGGCTCGCCCCTCCTTCCCGGCGCTCACGGGTCTCGGAAGATGGAGGACTACGGGCGATTCTTG